>JAWZYV010002874.1:0-14676 GCA_038373885.1 Cheiracanthium punctorium | reverse complement strand
TTTCTGCATAGTATCTGTATTGTTTTTCCTCTTTTCACAGGTACCCAACATCGGCCTACAAAATTTTTTTGATTTGGGGTTTCTTTTTTGGGGCCCACAGAGCTGATCAGATGAACAAAAATCTTTTTATTTTTTTTTTTTTTTTCGAAATACAGATTAAAAAATAAAATTTTTCAAAAAAAAAAAGGGTTGCCCAAACTTCTAACTGTTAATGCCCCCTGACAAAACTTATTGAAAGTAATTTGTAAGTAACCAGAATTCATACTTTGTCATGAACATTGGCTAAAGCATAGATATGTCGGTACTAAAAGGGGATGATTTCATTAGGGGTGTTGTTGCCCATTTTAAAAAACAGTAAAATTGGGATGCTGCATTTACTTTACAACACTACGATTCACAAGTTTTGTTAGATACAGATAATAAAACATTGAATGTTTTTTTCATTAAAACTTAACAACTGTCGGGCTTATAACACAATGGGCTCCAGACTGTTTTGGACAACACAAGATTTTTAAAAACTTTTTATAATTTTAAAGGGGCTCATTTTCAAATGTGTGTGCAAATTTTCAAAAAAATTTTCATCAAGGAAAATTATTTTCCAAGTCCTTAAATGGACTGTTAAAAAAGTAGTCTAAAACTTAAACTTTAAAATTGCGCAAGCTCTATTATTTTCCCGAATCGTAAAGTCTGATGGGATAACATTACATTTTATGAAAAAATTAGGGGTTTAACCCCTGCTTAAAATATTGAAAATGATTTACGAAAGAAATAAAATGGGTTTTTTTAAAAGGGCTAGTAAAAAGGGATCTCAGATTTGATGAAAAAAGTAGGTATTTAATTTTTTTTTTCTAGTCAATGTAACTTTCTGACTAAATGGGCATTGATAAATTATTCGAAAGGAAAAAACCAATTAATTAATTTTTATTTCTGCATTTTGAATGAAGCATTAGGTCTTTGGGGAACAACAGTGAAGGGCAAAAGACCTTCATTCACAAGTCCTTTCCTAACATATAATCATTGGTAATTTGATGTGCATCTAGGTAGGAAATACACACTTTGATAACTGACTTAAATTTTGGAATTTATGAAAAAAATTCCAGAATTTTCAGGATACATCATGTGCTTTTTTTTAGTTTATTTATTACCAGGAGGATTATGAATAGAGCATAGTGAGAAATGTCTTCTTTGTACAATAATAAAAAGAGAAATATTTCATAATAGGCTGGTTTGGGCAATGAGATTTATAAAAATGCGTTTGAACTAGAATACCATGTCCTGCATTTCTCACAGTCATACCTTGTCAACTGGATTTGCTATTGTGGAAAAATGTATTTATGGTGAATAAGCCTTTTAGAATGAAGCATATGGCATCACCAATCGGAACAGAATTACTGTCTTCATTTGGAAGTCTGCTCGAGGTATCTGATAAATAACCTGAGTTTAAGATCAGTATTGATAACACTTAGGTTTTAAAATCTAATATGTATGTGATTTGTCTAATAAATATGTTTTATTTGTCAATTATATTTTATATATTCTTAAAAATTAAAATACTTTCTTGTTCCTCTTTGTCAAGTTAGGTGAGACAAAAGGATATTAACCTTAGAAATTATCGGTTGGGAAGTGATGGTGTGATTAAAGCCCAGTGGTGGGAAAAACTACTTTTTTTTTGTAGCGCGATACAACTACCGCTACTTTTCGAAAAATGTAGTTAACTACAACTACAACTACTTTTTGACAAATGTAGTTAGCTACACTACTTTTGAAATGTAGTCGCTACTTCGCTACTTTTTCGCTACTTTTAAGAGACAAATTTTGCTAACAGATTCAATTTGCATTACATTCATATTTAAGGATATTTATATACTAATTAGAGAAAACTATCGATATCGAAAGCCTTGGTTTTTCTACTCGCGGTCCAGGCGTGATTAGATGAACCTCTAGAAGCGGGTGTCTCTCTCGGCGTCCAAGAGATACGCGTTTATTAAAAGGTGGTTTCCTTGCAGTGGTGGCGCTAAGGACTTCGCCCCGAACGGGGGGTCCATAACTCCCCGGCCGAGGGGGTGCACAAATATTACATGTACATATGCTAAGTGGCGTACTCCATAGAGGGGGAGCTTTGGACCCCTCTTTTATGATACATTTTTGTCACCAAGTATGATATGGAAATTTGCAACTATTTGCACCACTTGAAAATATTTTACTTTAGAAAGTGATTTTTTCACAATAAATCATTTTCTAAACTAAAATATCCAGGATCCAGGATAAGTTTAAAGGAGATGGAGGACAATATAATGTTTGTGTTTTGTGAAGTATTGTCCAGGAACTCGGATCGACAATCATAATCGGACACCCAGGCCCGGATATTTTCAAAAACCACTGCACAATCTTTCCTGTAGATTATTATTTAAACTGACCCTAATTAACGTATCCAAAATCCTTTTACATTACACAAATATTTCCCCAAGGCCTCAGCAAGCAAAAAATTTCGGGGGAGTGAAGGGGAGTGTAGTGCTAAAATTAAAGTTAAGTGATCTCTAGAATCAACGCAAGTAAACTGGATAGATGCATTTACTGAATTTTGGAGGGGGGCGGGGGGGTCAAACCTACATGATCCTCACCCCTGGTTAACGGCCTTGCACGTTTCTGTAAAATCTCGAAAGCTACTTTTAAGTGTTCTTCAGTTTAAAACCGCTTCAAAATTATTTCATATGAAATGAAATTCTGTGAAATAAATTCAGTTTGATAGAAAATTCCTAATCTACCTAAACAATTGCATGGAGCGCATTTTTTTTCCCGGGCAGAAAAAAATAATCAGAAACAAACGTTTTTTTGTGCAAGAATAGTGCTGTACATTCCACTGAAAAATTTATTTTATAATTTAAGCATTCCGACTAAATTTGCACGCTTTACACAAATTGCAGTTATTTTTTATAAACTTTAAGAGATATAATATGTTTGTAATTTAGATTACAGTTTAATCTTCGATATCTCGAACATCGAAATTCTCTTGATATCGTCTTAAATGTGTTTTTGTCCCTTATACATTGAAATCCCACCCCACCAGTGGATAGCGCGCTAGCCGCTTTGAACTGGGAGACGGCAGGTGCTGGGCCCCCCCCCCGGGCTTGCGACACAAGGTCCGCAGTCCAGCCGACCTAACCTCTTATCGGAAGTTTTCCGTGTGGTTTTTTCCCGAAACATTTGCCGAATTACGGGTTCGGACCTCTTAGAAAGGTCCCCCACGGCCTAGATCTCTAGCGTAGATAATTGGCCGTAATCTACATTTCCATTTACAAACTGATTCCCTTTAATTTCAACACGTAATCTCAAAAAGTCTATGTGTTTCTGGCCAACATGTTTTACTGTAACAATATTAATCGAATTGTTAATTTATGTAATTATTAATATTTTAAATCACAATAAAGTGAGAAATATGCAACTGAAATGGTTTATATATAATATATCTATATATATATATAGAGAGAGACGAAGAGAGAAAAGAAAGAACCACTTTACAACAAAAATTTTCTTTTGAGAAAAATGATTTTGAAGGCGCGCACAGTAAAGTGGCATACCGAAACTTTATCGCTTGTTTCTACAGCTTTAAAAAATGATTCTACTTCAATAATAATTCATGTGGGGATAGTACTTATTGAAAGCTAAAAAGATGGCACCGTATCTCAATTGCGAAAAGAATTGTTGTGAAAGTTGTACCCCTGGAAGCATTCAGTTAATAATAATAAACTTTATACAAATCTCCGAAAGAGAACGTAAATATATGCGCTATTAAATTTTTTTATAAAGTCAAGTACCTCATGAAGAAATTAACCACTTTCTTTTAAAATCTAAAATAAAATAAAATAAAAAATATCGTCAGAAAAAATATAATCGGACAGCTTATAATTTGCCAAGACACACAAAAAAAATATTTATTTTTAGCGAAAACTAACCTTGATAAAAATTTACTTTTTTGTAATACTCCAAGATAGTTTTGAACGAGGATTTCCACAAATGTGATGAATAATTTTATCAAAGCAAGCTCATTTACTTAATAATTCATAGTGAAAGTGTCACTTTTAAAATTTCAACATTAACGAAAAAGAGTTTAATTAATAAGGCGAATAACTAAACATAATATTAAATCTGTTTCTTTAAAAGTTTTAGAGTTGAATTCTGATACATATAATTCTGTAACTCAAAAACCACGTTTTAGAACACATACTGTTAGTTTATCTGGTGCCATCCATGGATTCAATAGCTGATTTGTAAAAGATTCAAAATAAGGGAAGTTGCGGTGGCTTACGATACGTCACTGTATATAACATATAAATCTACACGCAAATATAAAACTTTTATTGTATTTATTTTCCTTTACTTATTTTTACAGGACTAAAAGCGGAAAATTTCGGAAGACGATATATGACGCTGTATACCATAATTTTATTTACTTTGCAGTAAAATAACTGAAATTTAAAATTTCAGAAAAGTTAGTTATTTTTTCCCACAACGATTATAAAAATTAAATTGTCAGTCAAGATTAATCAGTTTCCTTTAACTTATATTCCGTTTTTAGATCTATCCACAGCCATCTTCATACTGTCGACTGGAGAGGGTCTCTATCAGAGGAGCTGGTCTATTATTATTATTTAATTTTTAAAATTATACCTTTTTTTTTTACCCCAAGCAAAATGTATAATAAAATTCTAATTCACCTTGCAGCCTGTTAATCTTCTTGCTGTGCATAGCTATGAACTCTTAGCTAAAGAGGGCCGGTCTTAATCCAGTTAGATTTCTCTATATAGAGCAAATACTCACTCGTTGTATATGTATAAAGTATGTTACTTAAATAAACAAACTATGCATTTGACCTAATTCTTAAATTACAAAAAAATAAAAATAAAAACAAATCGTACATGCTAAATTTTTATAAAATTAAAGATTAAATCGCTGCATATTGTGTTTCGATTGAATCTATTTATAATATAAAAAGTATATTTGAATACATTTATTCAAATTTGCCATTCTAAGAAACAGAAAAGTACTATTTTTTTTTTTAATTCGGAAGAATTAAATAAAAGTTAAATTATCTAATTAACCACTTAGTTATAAAAATATACTTTTTACTTTCTCAACAGTTATAAGAGTTCAAGTAAGGATTTAACTGTAATAAAATAAATTTTAAAGACATAAGAATACTATTGCACATAACACACTAACTTATAAATAAATAAACATACTACCAGTTTAAAATAGTTCCCAATTAAAATGAAAATTTTTAGTTCAATCGTTTAAATATTCATAAGGTTTAATACATATTTTGAATGCCAGAGATGATTAACTGTAAAATAATTTTATAAATATTTTGTCATGTCAAATTTATTACACAATTAAATATACATTTTAAAAAGTTTCTGTAGTAAACAAAATCCGAAATTTCTTATCGCCCGAGTCGTAAATCCCTTTTTAAAATACTCAATTAAGACTTATAAATTTTGTAGCTCTATGAATAAAAGTAATTACAATGGGAAATTTTATTTTACATTTATGACACAAAAGCCTTTTGAACTCGTGAATTAAAATACTGTTAATTTACATACAATTACATTAAATCGTGTTTAATTTAAATTTGCATTAATGCAATTTGAAAGTTTATAAAGACATACCTTTCGTCCTCCACTCCAATTACTAAATCGCTATTTGATAAATTACCAACAAAAATCGAAATTGCAACGAAAGAATATATTTTTAAAATATATATCCTGTCATGTAATTTAGCGCGAATGACATAATAATGGGCGTGAACAAAATGTTACTTATCAATGGTTTAAAAGCAAGAGCACATTTAAAAGTACTCAGTGTTTTAAAAGACCCATTAGGAGAAATATTTAGTTTAATTCATAGAGTACTCAACTCAGACAGTTATATAATTTAAAATACAATAAGTTGTACAACAACATTTCATAGAATCAGAATGTGGGCGTCAAAAATTATGACTCCTGGCGTCAGCTGCTATGATTAAAAGTGCACTCCAAACCATTACGAGCATCCATGTCTAAGGACATTTAATGATATATATATGTATCATTAAAATGCTGTTAATAAATAAAACTTTAAAGTAGTATTTTAAAAATTTCTGAGACAGAACAAGTGACTCCAGTTTTTTGGAATATGTGCCTTATTTTAAAATTATTTTTATTTTTAAATAACGCAGAATGTGGTCATTCAAAATTTGTGCTCAAACTAGTTTCAATTTCTTTTTATAAGGGGGTGAAGGGGCAAGTGTGGTTTATAGTAGCGAGGGCACAGGGGGCGCGAATTCCCCGAGAGGAAAATATTTACACTAGTTAAAAATACGCTTCAAATAAAATTTGCATGTTCAATGCAATTCTGAATTGGTATTCAAGTTTTGCTACCCTTCCTGTTAAATATTTCTGGATCCGCCCTTGGGCATAGTATATTTGTACAAATACATAACAAAAAGCAAGTGCTTAGAATATATAATTCAATGCTTATAGAGAAATAAACTGACCATATTTTTAATAATAACATATATTAATTAAAACTTTTAAACACATTTAAAAATATATATATGAATGTAATTTACATATAACTTACTTGAAGTTTGGTGGATCTGGTGAACTTGAAGGGTTTATACTTTCTCTAATTCCGTAGATAAACATACATTCGAAGAGCAAGAAGAAACATCCCAAGGATTCTTTCTCTTAATTTCCATTTGGTAATTGAAAAGGCTCCCAGTCGATTTTGTTTATGAGAGTTAGTAACCTATATTTTTTTTTTTTTTTTTATACATAATCATTATCAAAAATATCACGGACATAAAGCACACTGTACTTTATATCTTGTGGCTTTTGGCACCACCGATGTTCTTTTTAGGATTTAGAAACATAAAGCCAAAAGTGAAATTAAACTCTTATATAAACTTCACAATGATATGCTATGCTGCCGAACAAGAAAAAAAATGCCCACTATTCTAAACTCTGTCTAACTCACTGGCACAATGCACAATAACAAGTGTTGGAAAAGTGATGTACTATGGGTGTTGTGCGAAGAAAAAATAAAAATACACGGGATATTTTGACGAACCATTTCTTTTCATCATTCTGTCATTGAGGACCAATAAAAGTACAAAAACCGTTTTTTCTGGAAAAATGAACATCCTTTCCATTTGCTTGTGTAAAGCAAAGCCATACTTCCCTTCCCTTCGAGAATCTTTTATCTATCCCGACTGGTCTAATTAACGGTCACTGTCTCCCCCCATATCCCGACCACACACACACCCATATTGTACTTTTCTACGGTGTCGGCGACAAAAATGCACAATCGTTTGAGCAATTAAAAGAGCCTCGAATAGAAAGAGGTCGCACATGTGGTCTCATAAATTTGTCGTTTGAAGAATAGACTGGCACTTTTGTTACCTTAAAATTGATGTCTTGCTGGCAAATCCAGTTAAATGCCTCCTGAGAGTGGGATCACAGATTTCAAGTATACACTATTCGAATTTGAAGTCTCCGCCCCTGCCGTCGTCAACACATCACAGTATTGGACGATGCAGGAAGTTGCTGTTTCTCGACATGAAAAGGATCGCAGAAGATAAGAGATGAATGAAAACGAAAAGTACTTTTAGCCATTATTCAGAAGTTCTGAGGAATATACCCCCCCCCCCTCCTCCCAGAAATGTAAACATATCCGCTTCAATCTCCAATACTCATTCGCCTTTCATGTGTATTTAAAATTTACAAAATTAATTTTTTTAAATCGCAAAATCAAAATTAAAACTCAGCTAAAATATAGATTTCTTCTTATGAAAATTCCCCGACGAATTAAATGAATAGCCCCGGATGGGGGGTCACAAGTTCCCCGACGGGGGTGGCACGTGCCCCCCGGACCCCCCATTGGAGCCACCCCTGTTTCCTTGTAGCGTTGAGCGCCGCAGATTTGGTGGACGCACGAAAGACCCCGGGCACCTATTCGCCTTTAATTAGAAAAACTACTGCTCTAGATAAACAACTACCAGGCGAGTATTTGAGCAGGGGGAGGCGGGCCCCCTCCGAAAATGTAAAGCAATTATTAAAAAGGAGCTATTTTGAAACATTTCTTTTAACTTTAGAACAATAAAGTTTAAAATACCGAATCGTCCCCCTCCCCCCGAAATGGAAGCCGTATATATACGCTACTGGCAACTACTGCTAATTATTGAAGTATTGCTGAAAACTAATTAAGTTTTTAATACCTCTATGATAAAAATAAATTGGGAAAGTGAGCTCTGAAAGCATGAGAAAAATCATGAGAACTAAAAAAGTTTTTAAAAATATAATAATAAAATGGATGTCTGAACGGGAAAAAAAGGCCCGTTTTGAGACCCCTTTCATGTTGTACAAACATTCTAGTTTCTTGAGCACAAATCAAAATTAATGAGTATAAAAGCCTTTTTTCATGACTTACCAAATTAGTGATTTATGACGAATGACCCGTGTGAACCATGTAATATTGGTATAATTGTTTTAATTGAAAACATCACATATGATATGCATATTATAAAATAATGAAAACAATTACTAATTAAATTCATGATATATCTATTTAAACATTGCATTAAAAAAATCCTCTATATATGAAAGAAATTTTAAAGTTATTATCAACACAACTTTTTCTTTGTGTTAGGTATAAAAGAATTTTATAGAATTATATTGTTATTTTAAGGCTAAGAGAGAGATAAGTCTCTAAGGATTTTACAAACTATTAATTATTAATAGAAATTCTCATATTTTCGTATTAAATTCTGAAAATTATTACACCAAAAAACCTAATAATTTAAATATAATAGACACTTTTAAAATTTTAACGAAAGAAAGAATTTCAACATATTCATGGAAGACTGCCATGCCTCTAGTATAAAATAAAAACCACATAAATTTATTCAAAAACATGTTTATTAAATTTTAACAAGAGCTGGATCTCAAATTGTTATCCGCCAAACATGATCGTCGAAGAGAAAATGCGTCCGATGCAATCGACAACAATCTTTCTTGTACAGATGCACTGGACGGCACGCCAGTGTTAGTTTTTTTTGAAGGCTTCTTTCATATACGTGTACGCCGAAAGCGAAAATAGGGTTTAATTGGCTCTGACAAGAACCTTGTAAGTTCTTCCTCGTAACTATTTCGAGTGCATGCGAAAGAGAAATTAAAAAAAACCAGAAAAGTCATCACCCATGGGCTGATCCTCGATACTGATATCTGAAGTTGTCGGAAACATATTCTGGAGGTATTCCTCCATCCATTTTTTTTGGCTTCGGTCTTCCTCTCCTCCTCAATCCAGAATAGTTTGAAATCTGGGATGGAAACAAGCTGAGAGAACAGTTTCTCTGTCCCACAGCAAATGACTAAATCTCGTTTCCACCTGACAACTGAAGATTTTGGCGCCCCCTCCTATTTTTTAAAAATGCAACTAGGTAGCTTTCATATACCATTTAGCGCTCATATACCATTTTCTTTTCTTCATCATAATATTTAAAAAAATGCTAACTAATGGATATTAAATTTTCAATAACGCCTTTAATTTCTATTTTATTGATCTAGTCTTAGAAACCATTATCATTGTGTTAGAAAGAAGAACAGAAAATAATGTCTCGAAGCCTTTTTATTGTTACACAATTATGATATAGATAAAGGAAATTTAGCTTAATAAAAATTATTATTGCAGCATATATAAATTTAATATACAATAAATGGAGAGATTTGCGAGGCCTTTATTTTTCAGGGGCTCACGGGCCCACACGCCCGTGTGATAATGAGACTCTCGAGGCCCCATCAAAATAACCTCTGTTCAACTTTGGACCTCTCTTACCTTCCTTTTTTTTTCCTCTTTATGGCAGATTGGTGATTCTACAAATAATACTGAGAACGATAAAAAGAAAAAAGATGCACACAATGTCAGGCTTCCGCTTCAGGCAAAGCAAACCCCCTCCCCCCCCCCCTCGTGTGCGTGTGTCCCCTGGGAGGGGGGGGGCGGGGAGTGATTGGGTGTCTTTCAAGCATCAAGGCCGATTTCCAGTTGCGTGCTTTTTCCGGACGCAGCGGGTTTTTTTTTTAATGGTCAAGGCATTGTACAAGGGGGGATACAGTGCAGGGTCGAAGAATTTATTGACTTTTAATGACCACCGCCAAAGGATAACGCGTGAAATCACAAAAGCACGCCCACCGCTCAGTGGGGGCACTTTTCTCCGCAGTGCGTCTTCAAGATTCTGAAAAATACATTGGGTTCCCATTATAGCGTACTGAAACGCACTAGTTATGCTTGGAGTCAGAAGAGAGAGAAATTGCACCACGGGATCAATCGCCGGAAATGATGACACGGCAAAAGTAGCTTCCAAAATTCGCTACAAACTACTGTTTTTTTGTAGCGCGCTACACGCTACACTACTTTTTTAAAAAAGTAGCGCGCTACACTACAAACTACAAAAAAAAGTAGCGGCTACTGTAGTTTCGCTACAAGTAGCGCGCTACTCCCCAGCCCTGTTAAAGCCATAGCATGTTATGTTGGCTGTAAAAAATTTGTGTGCAGCCCGGCAGATAAACTTATTTCTCAAATTTGGCCTGACTGCATAAAAGGTTGGCCATGCATATCTTACCCGATAAAAATATTTTTTCCTTAAGACTGTTCTACCTGAAAACGGAGGATTTCGGTTGATTTTCGACCAAGATAGGGAGTACACTTACTAATCACATAACTTTTCAGAATGTTTCCTCTAAAACTAGAATAAGAACTGATATTGCGATAAAATTTGAAAAGTTATTTAATTTTTAAAAAAATATTATTAAACTTGACACTTTTTCAGAGAACATGCTATATTTCTCGAATTTCGCATCAAGATTAGAGATAAATTTACGATGATATAAATTATGAGAATTTTCAGAATGTTTCCTCCGGAAACTAGATTGAGAACTGACAGTGAGATAAATTTTAAAACACAATTAATATTTTTTTAAAATAGGGAAACTTGGCACTTTTTCAGGGGAAAACGTTTTTGATAGACTTTCACCTTAAGATGAGAAATGAACTTATGATGCAGAACTAAAAAAATTTTTAGACTGTTTCTTCAGAAACCATGAACTGAAGCAAATTTCAACTTTGAAAAGTTACTTCCATTTTTTGAAAAAAATTATTAAACATGCCACTTTTGTCGGAGAAGTCTGCTTTTTGGTTAACTTTAACTACAGATAAAAAATAAACTTAACATTCCTAGAAGAATGAAATTTTTCAGAATATTTCTTCGGGAACATGTACTTTTGGACTACTGCAAATTTAAAAATCTGAATAACCAGTCAGTTTTCATAAAAAGAAAGAAGGAAAAAACATTGTTTTTTAAACTCAAAATTCAAAATTAGCCGACTGAAAAATTTTCTTTCAAAACTAACTTTGAAGTATAAATTTATAGATGTATTTAAGAATGTTTTGGGGCCAAAAATGAACTGCATTTTGCTTTCAACAAATTTTAATAATTGAAACTTGTAATTGTTTATGAAACCAATGAACATGACTTCTGATCAAGATTTAAAATAAAATGACAGTAGAAAAGCTACTGAAAAATTTATAATGGTTTCTTCTGAAACTATACGATGCTTTATGAACATTAAGTTTATAGAAGCCATTTAATTTAAAAAATAAAGTAATGAATGAAGATGATATTTCAGATGGAAGTTCAAAGAATTTCAGCATTTTATCGCGTTTCAATCGAATGTTCATTCTGAAAAAATCAACCTCGCGCTGATCTCTAATACTTACTTACAATATTTACATCAAGAAAAAGTCCATTTTATTGTTTCAATTTTAGAGTTATAATTATATTTCTAAAATTTTTTGACGAGAAATTCTAAAAAATACAGCTAACATTGTGTCCATTACATGAATAAAGATGGTGCGACATGTATCCTTAAACCCCCAAACCACCCATATTTCATGGTTTTAACCTAGTCCTCAATTTGACTTTCGCTCATCTTGTTAAACAGCCTTAATAGTAGGAAGATGTTCAAGAATGTATTAAGGTTTCATGTAAATAAATAAAAAAGAATGCTCTGATTTTTTTAAAAGTGTGTTAATGAAAGGATTAGGGTTGGAAGATGTTAAAATTTCAGAAATCGATATTGTGACTACCTTATATTGCAATATTACGATGAATCAATATTTTTCAAATTTAATTTTAAAAACATGGGTTTTTTCATATTTTTTTCAACTTTTCACTTAATTTGTAACCTTATATTCAACACTTGTTTTCAAAAATTATTCAGGCCCGTATTTACGATTTGAAACAGGCTGGGCACTCATACACTGTATTTCTACCATGAGAGTCCATAGAGGTAGCTCGAGGCTCCCCTTTAGTTGTAGGCTCATTGAACATTCAGTTTAGTCATACCACTACTGACATTATTTTATGACAGCCAGACATGACATTGTGATAGAAACCTGGACTCATATTTTATTTCTAATCTTATATTTATGTATATATAAAACAAAAAGATAGAACATTTAAAAATTTAACAGGAAAACTAATTAAAATCAGTTAGCAAAGGAGAAAGTGAAATGCACAAGAAGTGGCAGTGTTATAGTAATGCAGTAAAAAAATATATAAGACTGATTTCATAGGTGAAGGAATTTAGCTGGGGGAAAAAAAAAAAAAAAAAAAAAAAAAAGTGGCGTAGAGCAGCGGTGCGCAAACCGTCGGTCACGAGAAAATTTGGTTGATTCCTACTTTAGGACCCCCACTCTCGCACCCGTAAAAAATCGCCGCGTTTTGGCGAACCTTCCTGTCAATAGTCCGTAATCGCGCATGCGCACAAGTTTTAACGCTTCCCAGAGAAACTGGATGGAATTAATGTGAACAATTCAGCATTAAACGCACCAAATACGGGGAATTTGACGACAATTATTAAAAATTCATTAGTTGGCAAGTAAAATAAATGTAATGATGTACTTACATGTTCCAAATAACTTCATTAGACAAGAATTTATGAGCAGATTCTTAAATTTATATGTATTTCCTTTATTAAAAACAGATTCATGAATTTTTACTTTATTTTAACCAATGAAGTATGTTGAATCGCAACAATTTTAGGAAATGGAATCCGAATGTTAAAATAATTAACAAAAGAACTAATTCTGCAATGATTTTTAAAAATTTGCATGGCAAATTTAAAACACCTCATCAAATTAAGAAACAGAATAGATAAATTCACCGAATCCGCTGTTTAGAAATAGTTATCAACTAGTAAATTCGAAAAGAACTCAATTCTTATAATTTAAAATATTAACATTTAAAATTGTCCTAGCAACCAATTTTCAGATGCCAGAAATTTTTGCGTCCATGATATTAAATTATATCATTAATACATAAATAAAAATACATATGTATACTTTAATATTTAAAGTTACCCTAACAACCAAATTTCCCGTATCAGATTTATTTGTGCTTGACGATGCTAATATAAATGAGTTGAAAAAGTCTGCTCCTATTAATACGTACCAATATGAAAAGAAAACAGGAATTTAGTATCTAGTGTTTGCAAAATTATACTTTACTGGATAAAAGACAATAGAAATTTTACAAACAAAGATCGAAAATGCGTAAAAGGATACTAAACCTTATCGTTGCCTACGTAATACTACATATTAGGAGCATTTCGTAGTTTCATAAAAATTCATGACTGATCACGTGCAAAATCAACTGGAATACCGGTTGATTACTGAGAGAAATTTACGAATAAACCCTTTGCCGTATGGCTGCAATATAAATACAAAAAATCGTAATGGCAACTGTATATCAATATTTATCGTCGCGTTGGCGAGAGTGGGGGTCCTAAAGTAGGAATCAACCAAAAATTTTTGGGGGTCGCCAAATTCAAATTTATGAAAAATCTACAATTATTCATTTCAAGGAACTGAAATAACACAAGAGAAGAAACTCACAATTATTATTTTACGAGCACGATATTCGCGATCGCTATCACGGGGCTTCAAAACCACGTTATCATGCTTAGTGATCTGCAAATTAATCATGCATAGTGATCATACATAGTGATCTGCAAAATTATTTTCCATTAAAACAAAACATCGATCTCGATTGGATCCAGAGGATGACTTACGACTTGCGATTTCCAATACAGATCCGAACATAGAAGCAATCATGAGTTCTTTGCAAGCACATATTTCACATTGACTTTTAATGATGTAAAGTTTCTTTAAAGTAATTTTCATTAAAAAATATTTATATCCATATGCATAAATAAAGTATTGTTTCATAAAATTATGTGTTGATTCATTAACTGATTTTTATGATGTTACAACTTTTATAACATTTTTATGGTGTTTTTATGTTTGGTGCGCTGTTTAAAAACGCGTTATTCTAATCGATGACGCTAACACTCTTTTAAAAACACCCTGTAAGAGCAACTCCCAGAAAGAATTTCAATGCAACTTCGTTTTCAATTAAACAAAATGTCTACTGTCTATGCAGGGGTCGCGACAAAATTTTACACAAATTAGGGGGTCGCAGATGAAAATAGTTTGCGCACCACTGGCGTAGAGGATTACAAACTTGTGTGAGAAAACAAGAGGTAAGTGCAGAATGATATGAGATTCAAATGAATCAGTGGTCAT
>JAWZYV010002873.1:0-15217 GCA_038373885.1 Cheiracanthium punctorium | reverse complement strand
TAATCACAATGGTTTTAATATATTTTTTTACAATTGCAATACTAGTTATACACCAAAAACATCACATAATTACACATGTTTTGTCATCCTTGGAATTAGCAAAATCTGAAAACGGTTTTAAAAATGTATTAAATAGCTCATTTTGAAGATACTTCATATAGTCTTCAATGAAAATGTTTGAAAAAAATTCTCCGTCATAATGACAAGTGCATTTTTTCTCGCATATCTCTCTTGCAATATACGGCATGTCAACCGTAAACCATGCTTTACTACTTATAAGACCCTCTCGCTCATCAATATGTGATCTATTCGAACATGCATGTATCCTATGCGAAGAATGATCTTGAACCCGGCCTATGTTTTTAAAAATTTCCTGATGTACTATATCCATTAATTGTTGTTTAGCTTCATCGTAATTACAATGGGGTTCGCGGTTACATTTTTGCGGCTTTAATTTTAAAATTAAATGAGGCAGGGTCGTCGTATATAGCGTTTTTAAAATGCATTCCAATATTTCATTTCTCATTTCGCAAAGTTTTTTTACTTGATCATTTAAAAGTGTTAAGGAAATTGGATTTAACGTGAATGAATCTGCGGTTTTGTAAATTTGTTGTAAGATGCATTTTCCATCATCATTAAATACAGATAATTGATTATTACAAATAAAAGAGCTATTGCTATGACCTATATTAAAATCTAATAGTTTTACAATAAATTCGATCCATGTGGAAGGGTTCATCACGACTCCCTGACCGGTTGGTATATAGTCTAATTGGGCATTCTGAATAAATTGTCTAATATGGATCTTCAAGTCAGTTCTTTCATCGTGAAGTGAAACGTAGATAAGTCTTTCCAAGTGCCATGTACTATTTACAGAAGCATATAAGCTATGGTAAAGATGATCCGTCCAATCGTCCAACTTTGCCCTTTTCGGGGAAGGCTCATAAATGTACATTTTGGCAAATGTTAGGTTAATGTGCGGGTCTGTCACATAAGGTTCAGAAGGAATACCATGCGTTAAAAGTTTGTTGGTTGGGGGATATATCTTACACATTGAGCCATGTTCTAATTTAATGGTAGTGGTTTCACAGTTCGCTGGTTTAAAATCCAAAGTTCGTTTAGATCCAAAACTTAGAATGCATACACCTGATGATAGGTCTAGATTAAAATCTTCGTAGTTGCCGTCTTCAATTTTAGGTTGTTCTTCAGAGCCAAAGTTCACTTGCACCATATTAAATTCATAATTTGTCACTTTCTGTAGATCTTCACGTATTTTTTGCAAAATGGGTATCCAAGAGTAAACAGAGACTGTTGCTCCAGGTAAACTGTAATCGATTCCTTCATCAGCAAAAGTAATTACTTTACGGGTCGAGGAAATTTTCTTTTCACTACTTTGCAGGGGTAATTGAAACAATTCTTGCTGTAGCACGTCAACATCACTTTCAGTATAAAACTCGGGGGAAATTTTCTTTTCAATACTTTGCAGAGGCTTTACATCTAAAGGCAATTGTATTATTTCTTGCAGCAACACATCAGCATCACTTTGAGTATAAAACTCGGGGGTGTATTGAATGTTAAAGTTATTTTCAATTGATTCAAGCAAAGACATTTTTGAAACTCGGCGAAAAATCAATTAAAACACACGTCTTAAGTATAGGCGCACACAGTGCAAAGGGAGTCTCGCAACACACACCTGACCACTTTATCTAACTAAAATGTCTCTATACGGATTCTTTAAAAAATCACGTGATTACCCAAGCGCCCTCTACCTTAAAACTTTCTCAACCCAGTAGATATTGCATCATCTAACTTGTCTTAGCCTGTTACAGAGAGTTGCCACTCAATGTACATCCTGCCAACGAACCTAGCGGATATTAAATCAACACAGATTTGCACACGTCACTATCACGTGTCTTCTGCGCATGTCACTTCCTTATCTCTTATCTGATCTGTGATACCTGATAAGAGAAAATCAGTTGCCGTTAAATTTGTAGAGTTTGTAGGTTGGGCGTAGGTAAGTTCTCCTGCAACGGATACCTAAGAATTCTTTAGCCGAGCTGACCGATGTTTTGTCCGCATGCAACAAGAGTGTTGTCCGGTATTTTTCAGGTATTATAATTGCTTATATTTTTTCTGATATATGTTGTGATTAGCTATCTTTTAGAGTAATCAGTTTAATTTATTAGCAAGTTTTCATTAATAATTTTAGTTTATGACTTTATTAAATAAAAATTTTAGTTTATTATTGTAAAAATTGTTTTAGTTTATGATTTTATTAAAAGGATGTCTTTGTAAAATTTAAGTATATAAAAAAAATTGAGTGTAAAAATTTTGATATGTTTAATTTATTAACAAGTTTTAATTAATAATTTTAGTTTATGACTTTATTAAATAAAAATTTTAGTTTATTATTTTAAAAATTGTTTTAAACAATAATTTTAATACCTATTTTATACGTGAATACTCATTCATCTGCAATGCCTATAATTTATTACTGTTATTTATCAAAACTTAACAAAAATAATTTGCTTTAGTACAATGATCTTTGCTAATTGTTTCACAGAAATTAATTTAATGATTCATTATTTTCCTAAACTACGTAAAATATATTAATCGTTGTAGCTTAACTTTGATATTTCAATTTAGGATATAATGTCGATCAGAAGAATAATCATAATGTATTTAATACGTGTTCAATAGATATCCTTTACAAAGTTCCAATGCGTTTGTAAAAATTAGATTATGTTTTTAAGTAGTAAACATCTTAATCCATAAGTCCCCATTTTTGAACGTAGAATGAAACACGTGTCCCCAATTGCATACCCCTAGCACCCTCCCTGGTTTTATCTTATCGGCAAACTGGCCAACTCTTATTGTACCGGCTCTGTAGAGCCTCAAGGCACTCTCTTATCTCTAAATTTCTGTTATCAGCAATATCACAGGCACGTGGATTTTACTTCAATCATTCTTTTGTGAATTATTATGTATTTTCACCTCTCGCGTGTACAAGTATAGGGTAAGTGTAATATTTTCTATTATTTTAGTTACATATAAGTTGATACCGTAATTCTAATTGAAAATAATTATGTGGTTCTTATAGTTGCACTTTTGATGTGTTGTACTTTTAAGTGTGATTTTTTTTGTTAATGTATGTTTTTCTGTATTTTGGTGTTTTGCAAAATTTTAAGTTGGTAATCCAGTGTAATTAATAGCAATAGGCATTATCGGTAGAAGTACTTTAAGCAGTTTGTATACGAAAACTGGGTTTTGAGGGCTTTCTCCTAATAGAAAATAAGGCATGCATGATATCTGTATTTCAGTAAATTCTAATTAAGATTAAATTTTCGATTGCTAACTAATTTTATCCCACATAAAATAGTATTGTGAATCTGGTAAATTGTTATAAGAAAAAAAAACTACTTTTAAAGCGTTTAATATCTTCAAATGTGTTATTTTGTTTTTAGTGTCAAAATATTATTAATATTTTCAGCCAAGATTAAGAATGAATGAAAATGTGCTAGTTGGACCGGGAATTAGGGATAATGTATTTTAAATCATTATTCGATTTTCCGGTCTTGCTAGCCGTATAGATGTTGGTACTTTGTCCAGAGACTAGAAGATTTCGCAAGATGTGGCTTCACGTAAGTAAAAACCTTGTATTTTTTTAGTTCAAGTAATGATTTGCGATTTAAACTATCTAAGTAGTTGAAAGATATTTATGTACATGCAGTATACTAAAACGGATCTTCAATTTTTATTTCCAATAGTTCAACTTTCTAACAATAGTACTATCTAGTCTAAAAGTTTATGCTCACCTTTCTATAAAATATGCTAAGTGCATCCATAAAAGACCTCTAAAAAGGTTGATTCATGTATAAAATTATGCTTTCATAGTCAATCTGAAATGAGTGTTCAACATAAACAATCTAACTCTTATCGTATTGAAATTCTATAAATCAAGTTATACTACTTGGGATATACAGTAGAAAAGTTTTGTAGGATTACTAAAAATGTAATTTTTTCTCTAATTGATCTATAGAAAATATAAACTAGTATAATCGCTGCCTAAGATTTATCAAAAATGTGTGGGTAAGAAAAAATGTTTAGATAAATACTTTGTTTGTTTGTGTTTTAAGGCAAACCTGCACGCGGGGGTATCTGCTTAGGATGAGGGGTGCCTTGGTAGGAGGACTTTCTAAGGGGATCTAACGCGTATTCATGCATTTCGTATACAAAAACTTGAGTTTTGGGGGGTATATGGCTAAAGTGGTTTTCTCGCAATAGAATCTAAGACTATATCCAAATCATTATTTGTAAAAATCTTTCTATGGTATAATTTTCTCACTTGCCTAACCGTAGATTAAATTTGTAGAAAATGTATGGCTATCCTAAACCTTACTTTAATGTTAAACGGCTACTTAACAAAAATACGGTATACAAAAAATTAAAACACTTGATTAAATTTTTTTTTTTCTTGATAAATTAAAAACACTTGATTAAAATTTTTTCCTGATAAATTAAAAACATTTGATTAAAAAATATTTGTTGTAAAATTATATAACTTAAAATTAAAACTTGGTAAAAAAATATTTGTTGTAAAATTAAAACTTGGTAAAAAATATTTGTTGTAAAATTATTTCACTTAAAATTAAAACTCATGGTAAAAAAAATAAAATAAAAATTAATTAACTCTTGATTAAAAAATATTTGTTGTAAAATTAATTAAAAAAAATATTTGTTGTAAAATTATTTAACTTAAAATTAAAACTGTTGGTTAAAAAATATTTGTAAAATTACTTATTTAACTTAAAATTAAAACTTGGGTAAAAATCTCTTAAGAAAAAAAAATGTTTAGATAAAACAGTTCATACACTATCTAAATCATTATTTGTAAAAACTATAGGTACTAAAATCGTTCTATGGTATAATTTTCTCACTTCCCTAACAGTAGAAGAAATTTGTAGAAAATGTATGGGTATCCTAAACCCTACTTTAATATTCTAGTAAACTGTTACTTATTAAATATATGCTATAATCAGTATACAAAAATTAGCTAAACATTAGAAGTATGTATTAAGCAGCATTTATTCAATTTGCATTGGTTCTATTACTAAATGGTAAAGAAAACTAAATAAATAAAAAATAAACTTCGAAAAATTAATCAAAGTCCCAATTCATTTTCAAAACTAAAGTATAACACAATACACCTACAATTTTATACCTGAAGGATTCTCGGCCTAATGGACAACAATCATTAGCCTATGAATTCTTTTGTAGGTTGCGCGTTCAAATTTGAAAATTTTTTTCCAAGTCCCCTTATTTGTAAAATATGTCACAATCTGAAAATTTTTTCCAAGTACCCTTATTTGAAAAAATTACAAGTCCCCTTATTTGTAAAATATCTTAAAGTCTGAAAAAAATTACAAGTACCCTTATCTGAAAAAAAGGAAAAAAATTCTTATCAACCCTTTCCAACTTCCTCTCTCAACATCCGGTCCGACCACGCCCCCCTCTCTCTCTCGACCCAGGGAAAGCACTTGTGCGGCGTACCGCAGAATTAACATGGTACCGCATGAGGTGAACTGTCATTTATCTACTACTTGCGTACGCATCTCTCATGCGTACGTGCGTATGCATCTGCGTACGATGAGATGCCTTGCAAAAACTCTTAAAAATAAATTTAGAGGTAGAAAAAACCGGTTTTTTCGTCAAAATCTGTATTCCGAAATTATTCGTGATCACATTACAGTAGAACTCCAATTATCCGAATCATTTGTGACCGGACCCTACTCGGATATTCAAAAAATGCTTCTTTCTACGCATTTTATTCTTAAAGTTTGGCCTATGAATTCAGGAACACCCTAAATATGTATATATATTGTATATCTTGGGTGCACCCCCTTGGAAATGATCCTGCCGGCGCTCTTGGTCTCTACCTAAAGACTTTACAGCCTAATGGTTATAGCCGGCGATCATTAGCTTGTAAATTCTTTTACAAATTCCTAGTTCAAATCCAGCCAACACCGCGAAAATTTTTCTAAGTCCCCTTATCAAAATTCTCCCCTCTAACGATTGCGCAATCTACTGGCTGCGAGTGCAGATAAGGAGCGAGCGGCTGCTGACTGCTGCGGGAAAAACGAAGTGAGCTATCAAGGGTGGCTGCGAGCTGCAGCTGCGGAGTGATGCAGAACTGTTAATAATATCCATCTACTGTTGATGTTTTTTCTGGTGGGGTTGGAATTCTTACACAGATAATGAAAATAATTAAAACGCATCCGGATTGAAAAAATAAAACTTAAAGCAATTTTGGAATGTCCAGCTTTTCGAGCACACGTCTCATTTATGTCTTTATTAAAAAGAAAAAACATGTAAAACGTATACTTAATGAGAAACTGCACTCTTCCCAATCCCTCGCCGCCCCCACCCCCAAAGTCAAACATACTTCTTGAATAGGCCTAGCCCATACTCTCATTGGATGCGAAAATCGACGATTAAAAAAAAAAATGGCTCTCATTTTTTGAAAAAGTCAAACTTAGACTCGCAAATTTCGGAAAAAAAAACCCGATAGCATTGCTTTTCTTCTTCCTTCTCTCTTCAACTGACGATATTCATTCAACTACCAAGAAAAGATTTAAGTACAAACTTAGACAGGAGAAACAGAGGTAGATCGAATGTAATGACTCTCGTTTGTTCAGGATTGAAAAACTCAATAGCTCAATCTAATGTGCATCCATGCTATGTTCAATCTTTGCAAGTGTGGGGCATTCTCATAGAACAAGGATTGAAATTTAAAAAATGTATCGTATTTGTCGGTCATTTTCGATTTTAGTACCGTAACATTAAAATGCTCCTAACATTTATTAGTATACCCCCTAAAGTACAGTCTGTCAATTAAATAGCCAAATGTCGAAGCCCTTCATCAAAAATACAGTTGTTAGGACATTTTTTAAAAAACCCAGCTAACTTTGATTTTTAAACTTTGATTTTATTTCTAAAACTTAATACATTTCATATTTATTAATTATAGCTTAATAATTAATACATTTTTATATATGCTGGACATATTAAAGATACCTGGTTAAAAAAAAGAAATATTAAACTTCAACAAAAGGTATAAATACTAAAGAATTTATTCTTTATGTTTGCAAATATTAAATTTTGTTATGAAGTTTTTTAAGAATCAACCCCAGTTTTTTAAGTTTCAACTTTAATGACTTAAAGAATGAAATTTCTTTTCTTTTTCCCCAGGTAACCCAGATATCTTTAAAAGTAATGTTGGAAGTTTAATATTTCTTTCTTTCTTTCTTTTTTCTTTTCATCGGTTATCCTTAAAAACTTCATGTTGGAAAAAGATAAAGTTTAATATTTCTTTTTTTCACCAGGTAACCCAGGTATTCTTAATATTTAAAATTCATGTTGGAATATTTCCTTTTCACCAGGTAACCCACTTAAAAATTCATATTGGAAGTTTAATATTTCTTTTTCACCGGGAATCCTTAAAAATTCATGTTGGAATTTTCTCACCAGGTATTCTCAAAAAACTTCATAACAAAATTTAATATTTGCAAACATAATGAATTCTTTAGTATTTAAACCTTATGTTGGAAGTTTAATACTTCTTTTTTTTTTTAACCAGGAATCCTTAATATGTCCAGCAAATGTAAAAATGTATTAATTATTAAGCTATAATTAATAAATATGAAATGTATTAAGTTTTAGAAATCAAAGTTTAAGTTTAAAAAGTCAAAGTTTAAGTTCAAAAATCAAAGTTTAAGTTTAAAAAGTCAAAGTTAGCTGGGTTTTAAAAAAAATGTCCCAACAACTGTATTTTTGATGAAGGGCTCCCACATTTGGCTATTTAATTGTCAGACTGTACACTTCATACGAAATTTGGAGCTTTTATCAGCCACGTCACGGTCATTTCGTGAAAAGTTGCAATTGCACTATGAGGCAGGAATCAAACGACATGAAGCGATCGGAGGGAGAGTGCAGTTTAGTATATAACCAGATGTCATCTTGTTTTTTTTTTTTTTTTTTTTTTCAACACTTCACTGCTAACTCAACTAGCATGCGCCGCAATGCCGCCACTTGATGGTCGAAGATCGCATGTAATCGGGGCCTTCGCAATTAGTAACGGGCCTGCTTATGAGTTGCCATCCCTAAAAATGAGTTTATCATTGAGGCCTGTTTTCTCCAGTCACAGTATTCTATTTTATTATTCTATATTATAAATGTTATATTATTTTATTATTTTAAAACATTTTTTTTATACTTTTGTCGTACTAAAGAACTTTAGATGTAGGTAATCGTTTTGTGAATCTTGCGCCATTTTCTTTCATGAAAATTTATCCTAAAATTCGAACATTTTGCTCTGAATGTAAAGGTAAGTGAACGCTTATAATGTATTTAGAAATTCTAAAAATATGTATGTAAATCATGTTTAGTGAATAATTACTCATGTGTTATTTATAAATAAATTATTTTAATCAGAAATCGTATTACTTGAGTAGTTTTTATTCTTGTAAATAAGCATGACGTTGTGATACTATTTAGACAATTTAATTTTGCCAGTTGAAAATTTTATTTATCAGTTATATGCCTTGATTATGTGAGACTTGCATCTGGTACAGTGCAGAAATACAGTAAATTATAAATTATTGATTTTTGCCCGTTTATACAGAAACTTCAAATGTAGTTAATATTTTGTACAAGCGTTCATTATGCTTGCTCAATTCCTAAGTTCGATTGAGAAAGCGACAAAAGAATAATATATACTACATGAAATGTCTTTATTAAAGAATAATTAATTCAGGGATCACGCTATAGAGCGTATTTTATCAATTTTCTCCAATATACAGGATATCCCGAAAATACTGAAATGCGCTTTAATATATCATTTGTTAAAGGTTAATGTTGAATTGTTTAAAATAACGAAGGAAATACGACTACGTTCATGAAATATTCATTATAAAAATGTCTTTCTCATTTGTGTATTTAGTTATTTTAAAGTATATTAAATATCCACTTGTGAAACTAAAATAAGCAATCGTGAATCATGAGAGTAAGCGCTACTTTGTTTTTCCTTCAAATTATATGCATCTATTTTCTTTATGTAAATATGTATCCTAGCAAACAAATTAATCATGAGTTCGTACTTGAATTAGTAACACAATTACTACTTAAAACTACATTAAATAACGTTTGAAAGCACTGGGAAGCTTAAAAAATGCCTGATGTATACGTGAAGACTCGAGTATCCGTAGGCCTCTTTGGATGGCTCATCAAAATACACGCGCAGGCCCGTTACTAATTGCGAAGGCCCCGATGTAATACGGCTGGCTATATACTTTGAGCAAAAATAAATATTCAGGTGCTCAAGTTGCAAAATAATTAACTACATGAAAAAAAAAAAAAACGGTTTTTGTTTTTAAACTTTTTTTTTAAAAATTGGCTCTTATTTTCGAAATATTGACTCTCAATTTTACTGATAGCGAGTCAGCATGACTCACAGATTTTTGAGTCTAGGGCACATATGGGCAACCTCCGGCCCGCGAGCCGGACGTGGCCCGCCACTGCTTTTGATCCGGAACATATCAAAATTCCGTATAAAATCCATATAAGCCATCCGAACTCCCATGTAAATGCCAATTATACGACCCGCGACTTCGCTAACATCTTAAAGTCTGGCCCGCAACTTTTCAAAGGTTGCCCATACCTAAGGTGACCATTACGTCCCGTTTTGAACGGGTCAGTCCCGTTTTTAGGTGGCTTGTCCCGTTGTCCCCAATCACAGCTTCAGGACACCATAATGTCCCGTTTTTAGAAAATGTCCCCTGCAATGTCCCGTTTTTAGAAAGAGAGCAACCCAGGGTAACGATTTCAATAAAGGCCGCTAAAAATCTAAAATGGCAGTGTCTGTAAAAAAAAAAAAAAAAAAAAAAAAAAAAAACCCTCCCTCCCTCCCCTTCTCTCGAGACGCAAAGAAAACCATGGGAGGATGTATTGTTTTTGTGTTTGTTCTTTTAAGCTCTTTTTCGTCAACTACTTCAATTTATTTAATTTTTATGTCTTTTTTAAGTCATGTTCCTCTTTTGATTATTCCCCCCCCCTCCGATCTCCACTTTATTTTCCCTTTTCACTCTGGTTTTCTAAGAAATTTTTTCCTTCCGAATGACAACTTCCTTTTTTCTGTGTGTCCTTTTGTTTACATTTTTCACTTTCGCACCTTGCTGCCTTGCATCGGATGGTGTTTTTGAAGTCGAAGGAGGGCCTACTCCTTGTACCACCCGAAACGTACGTCTTGCACTATTTTTCATAGTATATGTGTGTTTTAGCAAAGTTTTTTTTTTTTTTTTTTTTTACATTTTATTTTGAAATCAACATTAACACAAGCTTTTCGGCGCGTTTTCTTAACAACTAAAAGATACCCAGACCTGAAATTCAGTCTCCCTACACTATCACCTTAAAAACAGTAGATGTCCCGTTTTGAGGAAGAAAATAAATACACTATTGCCAAAAAAGTAGTAGATGTCCCGCTTCGAAGGAAAAAATAAATGGTCACGTTACCCATACCTGGTCTAGAGCAAGCACTGTTTTTTAAAGATGCAGCAGTATATGGGGGAGCGAAAGATTCTGCGTTGTTCGTTGGAAAGTTTTACAGACTTCTCACAGATAACTTCTGATATAGGAGCCATAATTTTTTTTCTATAAGCTAAATCTGGGGCATTTGAACAAAACAATACAATAAGTCAGTGGCGTAGCCAGAAATTTTTCATGTGGGGTTACGACTACTGCAGCTCGCATATATGTATACGTGTGTGTGATAAGGGAGTGAGAATATACATTATGTATGGCAAAAAATTCCTCAAGGAGAGGGGAGGGGTTGTGACCCCCTATCCTCCTCATGGCTACGCCACTGCTCTATGCTATAAGGGGTTGAGAGAAGTCTTGCTACTTACATGCTGTTTTCTTTTTTTAAGAAAAGTAACTCTTCAGTTTCAAGTTTTGTAAAAGCACTTATTTTCGCGAAAATGAAAATATCGCTGGTTTAGCGAATTTTATAGGAATAGAGATGAAAGTTGAAAAATCCCGGAAGTACCTAAATATAGAACCTTTTTGCCACAAAATATTATAAGAAACTTCCTTTTGTCCGAAAAGTTCGTCCCCGCTCCCTTCCCCAATTTGAATGGCTTCAAAGAAGTTGGCATAAATATTGTAAGTAGTTGTATTACTGTCGTATATTCAAGAAATAGTTGTAAGAAAGAAAGTTGTCAAGAAAGAGTTTGTAGTTGTAATAATTCAATCATTCAATGTTCGTAAGGGAAGTTTTTCTGATTTATTATTATTTGAAGTTGGGGGGGGGGGGTGTATTTCGCGAGGCTTTAATTTTCGAGATGAATAGGGATGGACGCGAGACGAAAAATAAGCGTCTCGCGTATCGCAAAATAGCCTAAAAGCTTGTCTCGTCTCGCAAAAATGCTGCAAATCTCTGTCTCGTCTCGCAAAAAGTCGTCTCGCGTCCATCCCTAGAGATGAAAACGGGCTCCCGAAAATAAGAGCTTTTACAGTAAACGGCATTAATAATAAAAATGTTTGTTAGGGATGGACGCGAGACGACTTTTTGCGAGACGAGACAGAGATTTACAGCATTTTTGCGAGACGAGACAAACATTTTTAACATTATGGTAAAGGGATTTTTGCGAGACGAGACAAGCTTTCCGGCTGTTTTGCGAGACGCGAGACACCAATTTTTCGTCTCGCGTCCATCCCTAATGTTTGTACCTTCAATTATTTAATTTTTGAACCAGTATTACCATCTTTAGTTATTATAAGCAAGATGCCGTGGTGTATCTGACTGTCAGTGACGTTACAGACAAACGGAACGGAGATATACCTAATTTGGAGCAAAGGAAATTCTGAACATGAAGTTAAACCCGTTGAAGGGATTCCTTCAAAAATAGACTTAGAATATTTATATTCAATATTTTCTGGATTTTGATGTAACTTTTTTCCCGGTTACATGTCGGGATGAACGAATGATTTTCCATTAGGTCCACTAGGCACGGCCTAGGGTCCCCGAATGTTTGGGGCCCCCACAATCAAAATCCCAATTCAATTTTTATTAATTTTATCTGTTTTTAATATCAGATTTTTATATGTATTTTCAAGTTTTTTCAAACAATATTTTAAACAAGTTGTCAATCTGCTCGATGACAGGATGGCATTTATAACCAGGGATTGAAAAAAGTCTTAGGTATTTTATAAGCAGCTTGAATTTGTTTGTTAAATTCAGGGGTTGCGCTGGCTCTTTTTAACATTTCGCCAATTCATTCGCCAAATTAGATTTTTTCCGCACATCATTAAGATAAGCAATTGTCAATATTTTCGTCAAACTAATTTTATTTTAGCAATTTGCGACGCTGGCGATTGACAGCACGACCCCTGGTTAAATTCATCATGAAAGGTAATAGACGACTGCTATTTTGGGGGGTGGGGGAGCGCAGACTTTTGCCAGCAGGGGAAGAGCAGGGCGATTTTCTAAATCGGGCCTTGGACGCGAGAAACCTCGCACTGTCTGGCGTTCTCGTCTCCCATTGCGATACGAGACAGGCAATGTTTTTGCGAGACGAGAAAGAAAATATTTTCTTTCAGACGAGACAGAGTCTTGTCTCGCGAGAATTTCTCGTCTCGCATAAATTTACGATACGAATTACTTTTCAGTCAGTGCTGTATTTGAGGAGGTATGCCATCCTGATAAGGAAGGATACACTTTGCCTGAAGCCTCTACCGTTTAACTTGCGTCTCCTTTGTTATCGTTCCTGGTATACAATCAGCACTCTACAACACACACAAACACGTAACATTTAAAATTAGGACAGCACGAACGATATACAAAACACACAAAAGAGAGGATAAAGAAAGAAACTGGAAGAAAGAAAGAAAACAGAGAAGAGCAGTAGAGAGAAAAATAATGACTAAACAGAGGAAAGGCGGTCCAAGGCCTGACCATATATTTATATGGTACCCAGGGGTACTAACATTGGGGCCCATTTTACTATAACATGCATTTTAACCCAATTTTGACCGCGGCCGGAGTTTCACAATGTAAAGCTTTTTTTTAAAGATTTCCTAAATTGAATATTAAAATTACTTACATATATTTAAGCAAGCTACATTTAAAAATTATCGGTAATTAAATTTGTATCCGTATGGGTCTGAGTGCTAAAAGAAGTTATCCGGATGTTTCGGGGCGAAAGGCCCCACTGTGACCGAGCGGATAAGACACCGATGACAGACGGCTGAAGTGTGAAGGTCTGCATTCGGAGCTGTATTAGAGGTGAGCCGGATCATAAAAAAGTTAGATCTGTGGATGCGGATCTGGAAACGGATAACTTGGTTTTATATATCCTTGGATACGGATCATTTGCTGCCATGTCCGCGAATACGGATACTAATCTTTGTGTTTAAATATTATTTTGCAAAATGCATCATCTTGAAGCGATCATTTCATGCACAAGGTGTGAAATATTCTGCCACAATAACTTTCAGATACTGTGAAGTGCAAAGTTTAAAAAAATAATAATTCAGTAATTAAAATTTCATTTTTCTCACCAATCCTTTTTTTTTTTTAATGGCAGAGTTTAACCCATTTGTGCCTGGATATTTTTGCGACTTTCTTCGATTTTTACTGATAACAGAAATAATAGATAAATTTCTGATGTCAACTTCTTGAACAACGGATGATTTATTTTAAAATCATTATGCATAAAAATCGAAATATCAACATCCTACTGGGTCATGTTAAAATCTTTTGTAGAGTTGAGGCTCAATACTCATGAATAAAGGCTAGGAAAAATAAATAACGTTTTCGACTCATAGCGAAAATGCCGTCCCAAAAAAGGGACACTAGGCATAAATGGGTTAAAAAAGAAAAGAAAGATAAATTCTTCAGAAACAAGGAGAAACCTTTTTTACAGATACAGTAATGGAATGCATCCATTTTATAGAAATTAGCTACAGATAATTGTAATTATTAGCGCTATTTTGGCCCGAATTCAACTATCGTCGTCAAGAAGGAATTTCGATATACCCATCCGCTGCGAAGTCAAATCTTTACCTTTTTCCCCCCCAAGTTCTAATTCTAGAGGAGTTATTTGGCAATGACTTTTTGAATCAGAATTATTTGGTAGTCAGCTGATTGCCATTCTAAAACGCATGAACACAATAGAAGTTGTGTTTCACTGATGCAATGCAAGAATCAAAATTGCGTTTGGACTCCGCGGTCGATTATCATTGATGGAATAGAATGGGATCGTGTTACTGAGAAGATTTTTCTAAGTGTGCTGAAGTTGGAAGAAGAACTCTTGGAATCTTTAAGGAAAATTTTGAAATAATGACTACTTGATAATTACGAATCATTCCTAAATGCAGAGTGGGTCACGTTTTTTTAAAGTACGCATTTTTATCTTAGTTTAAATCAATAGTTACATTTATTTTTAGAATTCAAAGGTCTTCTTCAGAAGCGGAAGAGTTAAGGTTGAATTGGAACTCACTTGAATTTCCGGGACTGGGGTATTAAGAAAACAATAAAAAAGCAGATCATTTCCATCCTAGGATAGTATCGGACCCAGCGGGGGTGCTAGGGGACACTCCCCCCCCCCCGCTCAAGTGATTGCTAAAGGGTAACATTTTGTTTTATTATACACTTTGACTAGGTAAAGTGATCTTTTTTTTTTTTACAACTTAACCCCTCCCAAAAATTTTTACATTGGTTTAAACTAAAATTTTGCTTTATTGCACAGCTGCGGGAAAAAAAAGTCCCACTTGTAGTTCCTACGAATGCAGCTGCGCAAGCCAAAATAAGTTTTGGGAGACACACATATTTTAATTTCCCGTGAGATTTGCACTCTAATAATTAGTAACATACGTCCTCGAGGCACGGGGAAATATTCCCCCTTGTCGTCCCCCCGGCAGGTCTGCCTATAGTGTCTGGTCACATTTTACTCCTTAGGAGTGACTATTTGTCCCGCAGTGGTCTGGGCGCTCAACTAATTTTCCATAAGAACACGGCAAGTGAAGCAGCATCCGGCTTGGCCAGTGCTTGGGAGGGTCCACTTCCTCTCGGCTCGTCCGCTGTGAAACCGTGTACGCTAATGGGAGCTGGTGCACGTAAAATCCGTCGTGGCTCCAATGTCCTTCCTCCAAGTTGTTAAACGAT
>JAWZYV010002872.1:10000-15299 GCA_038373885.1 Cheiracanthium punctorium | reverse complement strand
AGAGCGTCGGGTGCTTATTCCGTTGGACCGCGTGCGGTGAAAATTACCGTTTGTCGATGCTCTATTAGTAACGCAAGGGGACAATTTGAGGACGTCCGATAGTTTTAGGTTGGAGCGCGTTGAGATCAAGCTTAAACTCGACGCTAGACGGCGCTGCATGCGCATAAACTTCTATGCCGTTGGACCTGATCGGCATACAATTTTTTTATAATTGCACATTTGAGAGAGGAGAATATATTCTTCTGTTACTTTTGATCTTAATCACCACTAGGTGGCGCTGCAGCGCATCAACTTCGATACCGCTGGGCCGACCGCTATAAAAATTTTATACTGACACATTTTGAGCATGGAGAATATACTCTGACTTCATTTAGATGTTACTCACTGCTAGGTGGCGCTGCAGCGCATCAACTTCGATACCGCTGGGCCGACCGCTATAAAAATTTTATACTGACACATTTGAGCATGGAGAATATACTCTGACTTCATTTAGATGTTACTCACTGCTAGGTGGCGCTGCAGCGCATCAACTTCGATACCGCTGCGCCGACCGCTATAAAAATTTTATACTGACACATTTGAGCATGGAGAATATACTCTGACTTCATTTAGATGTTACTCACTCCTAGGTGGCGCTGCAGCGCATCAACTTCGATACCGCTGGGCCGACCGCTATAAAAATTTTCTACTGACATATTTGAGCATGGAGAATATACTCTGACTTCATTTAGATGTTACTCACTGCTAGGTGGCGCTGCAGCGCATCAACTTCGATACCGATGGGCCGACCGCTATAAAAATTTTATACTGACACATTTGAGCATGGAGAATATACTCTGACTTCATTTAGGTGTTACTCACTACTAGGTGGCGCTGCAGCGCATCAACTTCGATACCGCTGGGCCGACCGCTATAAAAATTTTATACTGACACATTTGAGCATGGAGAATATACTCTGACTTCATTTAGATGTTACTCACTGCTAGGTGGCGCTGCAGCGCATCAACTTCGATACCGCTGGGCCGACCGCTATAAAAATTTTATACTGACACATTTGAGCATGGAGAATATACTCTGACTTCATTTAGGTGTTACTCACTACTAGGTGGCGCTGCAGCGCATCAACTTCAGGACTATGCAGCGGATCGTCATGAAAATTCATAGCGGCGGATCTCTAAACCTTACTCTGCCCCTTTTAGAGTGTAGGGAAGGGCTTTAAGAGCCTTTGAACACCAGAACGCGCAAAAGAATTTCCAAGAGAATTTCTGTGTGTTCGCGTGTTCCGATGGCTTCTGTTCGTGTTCAGAGGGCAAGTTTTAAAATCCTATGACGCTGGAAAAAGTTTCAAAGTTCCGAAAAAAAAAAAAATTGCCGGATAACCGCGAAACTTTTCGAACGATGTCTTATAAGTGTGGGGAAGGGCTTTAAGAGCCTCTCAACACCAGAACGTGCGAAAAAATTTTAAGTGAATTTCTGCGTGTTAGCGTGCTCCGATTGCTTGCATTCGTGTTTAGAAGGCAGGTTTTAATCCTATGACGCTTGAAAAAGTTTCAAAGTTCCGAAAAAAAGAGAAATTTTGTGTTCGCGTGTTCCGATGGCATTTCGGCAAAAAATTTCAAAGTCCCGAAAAAAAAACATTGCCGGATAATCGCGAAACTTTTCGGACGATGCCGTTTAAGTGTGGGGAAGAGCTTCATGAACCTCTGAACACCAGAACGTGCGAAAAAATTTTGCGTAAATTTCTGTGTGTTAGCGTGCTCCGATGGATTGCGTTCGTGTTCAGAAGGCAGGTTTTAATCCTATGACGCTGTAAAAAGTTTCAAAGTTACGAAAAAAAAAAACTTTGCCGGATAATCGCGAAACTTTTCGGACGATGCCTTTTAAGTGTAGGGAAGGGCGTCGAGAGCCTCTAAACACCAAAACGTGTGAAAAAAAATTTAAGCGAGTTTATTTTATCAAAGTTCAAATATAGTAGTACGAAGAAAAAATTTTGGAAGGACAAAAGTGCGAGACCACGATACCTCGAAATTAATGCGGAAAACTCCGGTCAAACAGCATATGATTTTCGAGGATTACGATTTTGCGCATCGTGGACATATTTGGCACCGGAAGTATCGGCGGAAGTCGACGTCGTTTCCGGCGGCCATTTTTTGTTGATGCAGCACTTTCGCGTTACATGTGGAGCAGGTGGTGTCTGTGAGAAGACAAGAGGATTGGGGTTTCGGCCTCTTTTCCGATTGTTTTCTCATACGGCTTGCAGTTTCAACTAACGGTCACCGTATGGGAATTGCAAGTCGTCGACAAGTCGATCGAGACTTTCTGTCTCGAATTGAAAAGACTTTGAGTGTCCGGCGCCCGACTGGCGCTCCACTCCTGCCTGCCCCGCAATCTCAGTCTTCCACGGCGAATCTTCCAGAGTCTCGGACTGAGTGCCGCAGTCTCTGAAGGAGGAGCGTGTTGAGATGAAGGGTTTTCTGCCCCTGCGTCCGACGCACAAACCGCTCGACGCCCACGTACGCAAACCTCCCGGCGCTGATGCCGGCGGGGACGTCGTGAGTTTCGAACTGCTACCGAACGCGATGACGAGAATCTCTCGCACGTGGTGATAAAACGTGGATCCCGCCGTCGCTGCGGGGTCCGCGCCTCTCCCTTCGGAGAGGCGCGCCACGAGTTCGGGATTCGAGTCGGCTGCGATTCGAACCTTCTCTTTGACGGAGAAGATACCTGGTTGATCCTGCCAGTAGTCATATGCTTGTCTCAAAGATTAAGCCATGCATGTCTAAGTACATGCCGTATTAAGGCGAAACCGCGAATGGCTCATTAAATCAGTTATGGTTCCTTGGATCGTACCTTACTACTTGGATAACTGTGGCAATTCTAGAGCTAATACATGCAGCAGAGCTCCGACCTTCGGGGACGAGCGCTTTTATTAGACCAAAACCAATCGGACTTCGGTCCGTAAACTGTGGTGACTCTGTATAACTTTGGGCTGATCGCACGGGCCCGTCCCGGCGACGTATCTTTCAAGTGTCTGCCTTATCAACTTTCGATGGTAGGTTACGCGCCTACCATGGTCGTAACGGGTAACGGGGAATCAGGGTTCGATTCCGGAGAGGGAGCCTGAGAAACGGCTACCACATCCAAGGAAGGCAGCAGGCGCGCAAATTACCCACTCCCAGAACGGGGAGGTAGTGACGAAAAATAACAATACGGGACTCTTTTGAGACCCCGTAATTGGAATGAGTACACTCTAAATCCTTTAACGAGGATCCATTGGAGGGCAAGTCTAGTGCCAGCAGCCGCGGTAATTCTAGCTCCAATAGCGTATATTAAAGTTGTTGCGGTTAAAAAGCTCGTAGTTGGATCTCAGTTCCAGACGGGCGGTCCACTTACCGGTGGTTACTGCTTGTTCTGAACAGCCAGCCGGTTTCTCTTGATGATCTTCACCGGTTGTCTTGGGTGACCGGCAAGTTTACTTTGAAAAAATTAGAGTGCTCAAAGCAGGCGCGACGCCTGAATAATGGTGCATGGAATAATGGAATAGGACCTCGGTTCTATTTTGTTGGTTTTCGGAACACGAGGTAATGATTAAGAGGGACAGACGGGGGCATTCGTATTGCGACGCTAGAGGTGAAATTCTTGGACCGTCGCAAGACGAACTACTGCGAAAGCATTTGCCAAGAATGTTTCCATTAATCAAGAACGAAAGTTAGAGGTTCGAAGGCGATCAGATACCGCCCTAGTTCTAACCATAAACGATGCCAGCCAGCGATCCGGCTGTGTTCCTCAAATGACACGCCGGGCAGCTTCCGGGAAACCAAAGCTTTTGGGTTCCGGGGGAAGTATGGTTGCAAAGCTGAAACTTAAAGGAATTGACGGAAGGGCACCACCAGGAATGGAGCCTGCGGCTTAATTTGACTCAACACGGGGAAACTTACCCGGCCCGGACACAGGAAGGATTGACAGATTAAGAGCTCTTTCTTGATTCTGTGGGTGGTGGTGCATGGCCGTTCTTAGTTGGTGGAGCGATTTGTCTGGTTAATTCCGATAACGAACGAGACTCTAGCCTACTAAATAGACGTCCCGGTCCACTCTGCCGGGCGTTCTTCTTAGAGGGACAAGCGGCGTTTAGCCGCACGAGACAGAGCAATAACAGGTCTGTGATGCCCTTAGATGTCCGGGGCCGCACGCGCGCTACATTGAAGGAATCAGCGTGTGCTTTCCCTGTCCGACAGGACTGGGTAACCCGTTGAACCTCCTTCGTGCTGGGGATAGGAAATTGTAATTGTTTTCCTTGAACGAGGAATTCCCAGTAAGCACGAGTCATCAGCTCGTGTTGATTACGTCCCTGCCCTTTGTACACACCGCCCGTCGCTACTACCGATTGAATGATTTAGTGAGGTCTTCGGACTGGCGCTCGGAGCGGCCTTCGGGTCGCGCCGGCGTGCCGGAAAGATGACCAAACTTGATCATTTAGAGGAAGTAAAAGTCGTAACAAGGTTTCCGTAGGTGAACCTGCGGAAGGATCATTACCGTGTCGTGCACCAGCACGAGAGCGAGTAAAAAAATCCAAACTCGGAGCCCCACGGCTCCGTTTCGAACGCACGGGGAACGTAACATGAGGTGCCTCGGCTGCCCTTGCCGCCAGACGAGCGGTTGAAGGGGGTGCGCCCTAGGGCGCGCTAGGCTTGAAGAGGCTGTCCCGATAACGCCGGGGACAGTCCGCCTCCTTGGTTCCCCACTTTCCTCCGGCGGCGAGTTTTTGAGGGCTCCCGTCCGCCTCGAGGCGGATTCCCCGCCGGAGCGACCGGTTCGTGACCTCGAACTGCGGGTTCATGACCTTTCGACTCCCCCCCGTGGGGGAGTCCCCGCGGTTGGAAGCGAACCGACATTCAACCTCAAACTTCTCCGGAAACGGAGAATCCTGACAAACTCTCGAAATTGCTAAGGACGAAGGGAGAAATCCCAGAGTCCGCCAGAAACTTGAAACACAACTCTGAGCAGTGGATCACTCGGCTCACGGGTCGATGAAGAACGCAGCCAGCTGCGAGACTTGGTGTGAATTGCAGGACACATTGAGCACTGATTTTTCGAACGCACATTGCGGCCTCGGGTCCTACCCGGGGCCACGTCTGTCTGAGGGTCGGACCTACGCTTGCCGAAGGGGGTCATTCACCCCCTACGTGGTCGCACCGGGAAGCCCTAAAGCGGCTTCTCGCCGACCCAAACCGAGCGCGATCCCCACGCCCAGAAGCGTCCCGCTTAGGACGCCCGGGACGGAGGAGAGGCGGACGAGCCT
>JAWZYV010002872.1:0-5000 GCA_038373885.1 Cheiracanthium punctorium | reverse complement strand
TACAATTTAAACACAGTTTTAAAACAGCAAATATCTTTGGAAGAAAACCTTCCAAAGATATTTCCTCGCCCATCCCCAATTCTCCCACCCTCTTGAACGGCCTGCAGCGGCAATCGAACTGTCGGTTTCGAAGCGCACAAACATTAAACTTAGTATACAATTTGAACAGCTTGCCATATTAAATGTTATTCGAAGAAAACCTTCCAAAACACAACTCACTCACCGAATCAAAACATTATCACGTAATGATTTCTGAATTATCACACAATGCATTCTTAGATGGCATACATTAAAATTTAATATACAATATAAACACAGTTTTAAAATGGCAAATGTCTCTGGAAGAAAACCTTCCAAAACTCATGGCACGAACAAATACAAATTATTCTCGCATACGGGGCAGATAATGAAATGTAGTATGAATGTTATTGAAAAGAAGGAAATATTATTCAAAGAAAACCTTCGAAAGCTCAAGAGGATGGCTAACATACAATTTAAACACAGTTTTAAAACAGCAAATATCTTTGGAAGAAAACCTTCCAAAGATATTTCCTCGCCCATCCCCAATTCTCCCACCCTCTTGAACGGCCTGCAGCGGCAATCGAACTGTCGGTTTCGAAGCGCACAAACATTAAACTTAGTATACAATTTGAACAGCTTGCCATATTAAATGTTATTCGAAGAAAACCTTCCAAAACACAACTCACTCACCGAATCAAAACATTATCACGTAATGATTTCTGAATTATCACACAATGCATTCTTAGATGGCATACATTAAAATTTAATATACAATATAAACACAGTTTTAAAATGGCAAATGTCTCTGGAAGAAAACCTACCAAAACTCATGGCACGAACAAATACAAATTATTCTCGCATACGGGGCAGATAATGAAATGTAGTATGAATGTTATTGAAAAGAAGGAAATATTATTCAAAGAAAACCTTCGAAAGCTCAAGAGGAAGGCTAATATACAATTTAAACACATTTTTAAAACAGCAAATATCTGTGGAAGGAAACCTTCCAAAGATATTTCCTCGCCCACCCACAATTCTCCCACCCTCTTGAACGGCCTGCAGCGGCAATCGAACTGTCGGTTTCGAAGCGCACAAACATTAAACTTAGTATACAATTTGAACAGCTTGCCATATTAAATGTTATTCGAAGAAAACCTTCCAAAACACAACTCACTCACCGAATCAAAACATTATCACGTAATGATTTCTGAATTATCACACAATGCATTCTTAGATGGCATACATTAAAATTTAATATACAATATAAACACAGTTTTAAAATGGCAAATGTCTCTGGAAGAAAACCTTCCAAAACTCATGGCACGAACAAATACAAATTATTCTCGCATACGGGGCAGATAATGAAATGTAGTATGAATGTTATTGAAAAGAAGGAAATATTATTCAAAGAAAACCTTCGAAAGCTCAAGAGGATGGCTAACATACAATTTAAACACAGTTTTAAAACAGCAAATATCTTTGGAAGAAAACCTTCCAAAGATATTTCCTCGCCCATCCCCAATTCTCCCACCCTCTTGAACGGCCTGCAGCGGCAATCGAACTGTCGGTTTCGAAGCGCACAAACATTAAACTTAGTATACAATTTGAACAGCTTGCCATATTAAATGTTATTCGAAGAAAACCTTCCAAAACACAACTCACTCACCGAATCAAAACATTATCACGTAATGATTTCTGAATTATCACACAATGCATTCTTAGATGGCATACATTAAAATTTAATATACAATATAAACACAGTTTTAAAATGGCAAATGTCTCTGGAAGAAAACCTTCCAAAACTCATGGCACGAACAAATACAAATTATTCTCGCATACGGGGCAGATAATGAAATGTAGTATGAATGTTATTGAAAAGAAGGAAATATTATTCAAAGAAAACCTTCGAAAGCTCAAGAGGAAGGCTAATATACAATTTAAACACATTTTTAAAACAGCAAATATCTGTGGAAGGAAACCTTCCAAAGATATTTCCTCGCCCACCCACAATTCTCCCACCCTCTTGAACGGCCTGCAGCGGCAATCGAACTGTCTGTTTCGAAGCGCACAAACATTAAACTTTAGTATACAATTTGAACAGCTTGCCATATTAAATGTTATTCGAAGAAAACCTTCCAAAACACAACTCACTCACCGAATCAAAACATTCTCACGTAATGATTTCTGAATTATCACACAATGCATTCTTAGATGGCATACATTAAAATTTAATATACAATATAAACACAGTTTTAAAATGGCAAATGTCTCTGGAAGAAAACCTTCCAAAACTCATGGCACGAACAAATACAAATTATTCTCGCATACGGGGCAGATAATGAAATGTAGTATGAATGTTATTGAAAAGAAGGAAATATTATTCAAAGAAAACCTTCGAAAGCTCAAGAGGATGGCTAATATACAATTTAAACACAGTTTTAAAATGGCAAATGTCTCTGGAAGAAAACCTTCCAAAGATATTTCCTCGCCCACCCCCAATTCTCCCACCCTCTTGAACGGCCTGCAGCGGCAATCGAACTGTCGGTTTCGAAGCGCACAAACATTAAACTTTAGTATACAATTTGAACAGCTTGCCATATTAAATGTTATTCGAAGAAAACCTTCCAAAACGCAACTCACTCACCGAAACAAAACATTATCACGTAATGATTTCTGAATTATCACACAATGCATTCTTAGATGGCATACATTAAAATTTAATATACAATATAAACACAGTTTTAAAATGGCAAATGTCTCTGGAAGAAAACCTTCCAAAACTCATGGCACGAACAAATACAAATTATTCTCGCATACGGGGCAGATAATGAAATGTAGTATGAATGTTATTGAAAAGAAGGAAATATTATTCAAAGAAAACCTTCGAAAGCTCAAGAGGATGGCTAATATACAATTTAAACACAGTTTTAAAATGGCAAATGTCTCTGGAAGAAAACCTTCCAAAGATATTTCCTCGCCCACCCCCAATTCTCCCACCCTCTTGAACGGCCTGCAGCGGCAATCGAACTGTCGGTTTCGAAGCGCACAAACATTAAACTTAGTATACAATTTGAACAGCTTGCCATATTAAATGTTATTCGAAGAAAACCTTCCAAAACGCAACTCACTCACCGAAACAAAACATTATCACGTAATGATTTCTGAATTATCACACAATGCATTCTTAGATGGCATACATTAAAATTTAATATACAATATAAACACAGTTTTAAAATGGCAAATGTCTCTGGAAGAAAACCTTCCAAAACTCATGGCACGAACAAATACAAATTATTCTCGCATACGGGGCAGATAATGAAATGTAGTATGAATGTTATTGAAAAGAAGGAAATATTATTCAAAGAAAACCTTCGAAAGCTCAAGAGGATGGCTAATATACAATTTAAACACAGTTTTAAAATGGCAAATGTCTCTGGAAGAAAACCTTCCAAAGATATTTCCTCGCCCACCCCCAATTCTCCCACCCTCTTGAACGGCCTGCAGCGGCAATCGAACTGTCGGTTTCGAAGCGCACAAACATTAAACTTTAGTATACAATTTGAACAGCTTGCCATATTAAATGTTATTCGAAGAAAACCTTCCAAAACGCAACTCACTCACCGAAACAAAACATTATCACGTAATGATTTCTGAATTATCACACAATGCATTCTTAGATGGCATACATTAAAATTTAATATACAATATAAACACAGTTTTAAAATGGCAAATGTCTCTGGAAGAAAACCTTCCAAAACTCATGGCACGAACAAATACAAATTATTCTCGCATACGGGGCAGATAATGAAATGTAGTATGAATGTTATTGAAAAGAAGGAAATATTATTCAAAGAAAACCTTCGAAAGCTCAAGAGGATGGCTAATATACAATTTAAACACAGTTTTAAAATGGCAAATGTCTCTGGAAGAAAACCTTCCAAAGATATTTCCTCGCCCACCCCCAATTCTCCCACCCTCTTGAACGGCCTGCAGCGGCAATCGAACTGTCGGTTTCGAAGCGCACAAACATTAAACTTTAGTATACAATTTGAACAGCTTGCCATATTAAATGTTATTCGAAGAAAACCTTCCAAAACGCAACTCACTCACCGAAACAAAACATTATCACGTAATGATTTCTGAATTATCACACAATGCATTCTTAGATGGCATACATTAAAATTTAATATACAATATAAACACAGTTTTAAAATGGCAAATGTCTCTGGAAGAAAACCTTCCAAAACTCATGGCACGAACAAATACAAATTATTCTCGCATACGGGGCAGATAATGAAATGTAGTATGAATGTTATTGAAAAGAAGGAAATATTATTCAAAGAAAACCTTCGAAAGCTCAAGAGGATGGCTAATATACAATTTAAACACAGTTTTAAAATGGCAAATGTCTCTGGAAGAAAACCTTCCAAAGATATTTCCTCGCCCACCCCAATTCTCCCACCCTCTTGAACGGCCTGCAGCGGCAATCGAACTGTCGGTTTCGAAGCGCACAAACATTAAACTTTAGTATACAATTTGAACAGCTTGCCATATTAAATGTTATTCGAAGAAAACCTTCCAAAACGCAACTCACTCACCGAAACAAAACATTATCACGTAATGATTTCTGAATTATCACACAATGCATTCTTAGATGGCATACATTAAAATTTAATATACAATATAAACACAGTTTTAAAATGGCAAATGTCTCTGGAAGAAAACCTTCCAAAACTCATGGCACGAACAAATACAAATTATTCTCGCATACGGGCAGATAATGAAATGTAGTATGAATGTTATTGAAAAGAAGGAAATATTATTCAAAGAAAACCTTCGAAAGCTCAAGAGGATGGCTATAATATACAATTTTAAACACAGTTTTTTTTAACATGGCAAATGTCCTCTGGAAGAAAAACCTTCCAAAGATATTCCGTCGCGCCACCCCCAATTCTCCCACCCTCTTGAACGGCCTGCAG
>JAWZYV010002871.1:0-12768 GCA_038373885.1 Cheiracanthium punctorium | reverse complement strand
AACGCAAGCGAAAAATTCTAGTTGCAGTGTTATGCAATTAAATTAATGGATGACTGTTTACGGAGTTAGCTGCAACCCAAAAAATAATATATGATATTTTACTAAGAGTTAATTTATCTTGAACATTACATTTGGATTACATAAATTAGGAATTGTATTGGTTTTGTGATGTGATGTGAATCTGGTGTAACTATTTCTGTGCATCAAAGGCTGCGGACGTAAAGGAAGAAAATAAGTATCCTTTAACCCCAAAAACTGAGTAGAGTTGGGAAAAAATAAATTATGATATTGGACCTGAATATAACAAAATTTCAGTAGAACTTATCGAAAACTTAGAAGTTCTGAACGAAACTATTCGGTAGTAAAATTAAAATTATCTACAAAAAAATTCGCCTTCTATAAATTAGCTTGCGATTGATAAATTAGCTTAGCAACTATAATGTGGGTGATGTGCATCCAAACCCTTTCATACGCCACAACTTCACATTGTATAATTGTCGACTTGCGTGACTTATTAGTTACACATGTACTTCTGAAGCTGAGGAATTCACTCATCCTTTTAGACGTTATTTAGTTATAAAAGAAGCTTTCAGTCAATGTTTCAACCAGAAAAAAAGTTTGTGGTAGAGGCAGATATGTGGTGATTTGAGTGCAAGATATTATCGGGCACGGCCATTATTGCAAGGCATCCAAACAGCAGATATTTAAGAAGTGATCTTGTTGCCATTGAACTCTGGATGCTCAACTGGAAAATCAAGCTGAATGCGCAAAAATGTAGTGCAATTCATATGGGGAACAAGACGCCCCCCTCAAGACTTATCATTAACTCCAGGGCTATTGAGTGGGTGAACTCAGCTTCATACCTGGGAGTGACTATTGACAAAAACCTGTCGTGGAAGAATCACGTCACCCGAACCAGAGGCAAAATGAAGGCCGCTTTTGATGGAGTCAGCAGCCTCATCTACACCCGTAAACAAAAAACGAAGAACAAAGCCATCATCTACAAGGCTTTAATCAGACCCATTGCTCTCTACGCCGCCCCAGTGTGGGCTTACGCTGCGAAGAGCCATATTGCCAGCCTCTCTGCCACTGAGGCACGTTTCCTCCGCATCATACGGCATGGCCCGATCTTCCTGATAAACCGCATAATTAAAAAAGATCTGCACATCAACACACTGACCAAACAGCTCCACAAGCTTGCAAAGAGGTTTCACTACAAACTGGGCTCTATCCCCAATGAGATAATCGCAGAACTACCAGATTATGATCATAGTGATCCCCACTACAGAAAGCGGCCGAAGGCCGCCCTCTCTCTCCTCGCCTAGGCCCAACACTCAGTCTAGCAACCCAGCCGAAGATCACCGCTAGACGGTGAGGGGAAGCTGGGTAGACCATCGAGCTGTTGGACCCCTCCCCCCCCCTCCAAGTCACGGCCATTTTTGACTTGACTGAAAAACTCCCCAAAATCTTCCAAGAGCACCTTTTGTTCTCACACACACTGATGTGGGTTCCCCACATCCTCCCTCGAACATCTCACCTAGGTCTCGCACAATGACACCTAGATCAAACTGGAGGTAAGACTTTTACAGTTAGGAACTCCTAGAATCGTACATTTTCAGTCAGTCAGTCATATATTATCGGGCCTTCTATTGATCTCCCAAGTCCATACATATAAAAAAACTATTAACACCATGATCCCTTCTTGGCCACTGCCTTTCTTCCAGCTCTAAACTATCAGATGTAATTTTATCATTCGGTAAGACATATTAACCGTGCATTATATTGGGTTGGAGGGAAAGTTCTGTCGTATTTTAAATAGGCAGGTGATGTTTCTTGTAAATAAAAAAAAACATCTGATTGAGTCCATCGAATTTTTTTGTGTTTTTTTAGCTGCTGTAAAATACAAAAGGTGCCCTTTTTTACCGTTCATCATTTACTTGTGATATTTAAAGTGAAAAACATGTCAGTAGATAAAGTGCAGTGTCTGATCTCGTAAGAGTGTGTTCATCACATCTGATTAGACACAATCTGGAGCCGTTTTTGGACAGGCTGGTTACTGGAGATGAAAAGTGGATTATTTACGAGAATATTAAGAGGAAAAAATCTTACTGCAAACCAGGAACATCATCAGCAACAGTTAAAAAACCAAGTATCCATCAACGAAAAGCACTGCTTTGTTTGTGGTGGGACAGGAAAGGTCCAGTGTACTACGAGTTGTTGAAACAGGGAAAAACCATCAACGCGGATCTGTACTGCAATCAGCTGGATAAATTGAATGCAGCTATCAAAGAAAAAAGGCCAGCAATAGCGTCCAGAAAAGAATCGTGTTCCACCACGATAGTGCGCGCCCGCAATACTACAATGGTGACACAACAAAAACTGAATGCGTTAGGATGGTAAGTCCTTAGTCATCCACCGTATTCACCTGACATTGCACCATCTGATTATTACCTGTTCAGATCTCTGCAAATTTATCTAACGGGAAAAAAATTCAAGTCTTTTGAAAGTGTTTCTAAGGCCGCTGCTGACTATTATAACTCCAAGGATGAGAACTTCTACAAAACAGGAATTCACAGGTTACCGGAAAGATGGCAACAGGTTGTAACAAATACCGGACCATATATAATTGATTAATATTAAACACATATTTTTATAAATGAATTCAAATATTTTCTTTAAAATACGACAGAACTTTCCCTCCAATCCAATACGTATTCCTCAAAAAATTTAAAGGGGAATTTTACACGGAATATGAGAGGAAAATGAAGAAATGCCATTAGAAACATTTTTCTTCTATAAAAGAAAGAAATCTGTACCTCTCCTCTAACATTTTTTTTTCACTAGAGCAATTAATTGTGTAATACTTCTGTTGCAATTTTTTAAACTTGCATAGCATTTCCAAATTCACCTGTCTCGGCACGCAGTTGGGCATATTTTTTACAATGCGTATCAATTATTTTATCGCATGGCATCAAAAGAAATATCTTTAGAGAGCTGAATAAAATATTGAGCGCCTTCTTTTTTTCCCCTTCGATATTTTTCGTAGGGCTGTGATTAATTTAAGTAAAGTTAAAATGGAAACAGTAGTTATATTTTAAGGGTGAGTACGTGCGGGGACGTCGATTTTTTTCCCCTTTTTTATGGAGTTAACTTATTTTCTGTTTCCGAAGTGTCATTAGCACTATTTTTATCATACTGTAGTAAATCCCCGAATTAAATTTTTCTTGCGGTGTAAGCGTAAACCTGTCATTATTTCTGCTACTCCAATATTTTTCCAGACATCAATTTTACCACAAGAGGGAAATGCTGAGTAAGCGTGAGTTAAGGGTGCACAGAATTGTTTCGCAGTTATGGTTCATCCATTTTTAATAATAAGTCGAGGTATTTAAAAGAAAGGCACACATAATAAATTACTGATAAGCGTGCCCATACCAGAATAAGTGTTAAAAAATTTCCATAAATTTGATGTCATCATAAGCAGGTACAAAATATAAAGTATTAAATATAAAATTATCATCTACATCTAAAATAACATCTAACTGTAACGAATACATTAAAAGATCTATTTTCTAACGATGCATATTGAAGGGTTTAATACTCATATCGATATTTTAAAAATTTATAAATGTTTGTGTGAGTAGTATTTTCTTTTCTTTATTTAAGAATAGAAGGCTCTTACTTAGAGCGAAAGAGCATTTTGGAAAGTAATCCATTAAAAGTAAGTGAAAAGTTTCGATAGATAGTAGAGGATTACATTATTTTAAAATGTATTTTAGCAGCATATATGTATTTTATTTCTTTCGAAGTTATCAGATCGCTGGTAGGATTAAATAGTATTCTAGTACATCTTTGATGTAATACTTTAATCTCTTAATAATGTTGGAGGTACATTAAGCTGCATCTTACACCCATTAGCTTTAAAGTGAGAAAAAATTTTAGTTTTCCTTAAGAAAGTAATGTATTAATTTCTTATGAAAAATATTGTATGCATAGAGGTTTCATACTTTAAACACCATAATAAAAGAAAACTTGATCTTTTATAAATGCACCTCATATGTTACGCTCCTTGTACGGAATCATTGTAAGTCATTGATCATACGGGACATACTGAGCTTCGCCAACACCTCCTTGACATACAAAGCCGGAGAACAGAAACTCTTACGTCATCCCTAGGTCCACTAAAATGACGTCATCACACATTTAATTTCAGAAAGTAAATCTACTCAAAGTTTGTGGTGAATTGACTTCAGTATGAAACATTTTAATGATTTAAGATAGAAAATTATATTTTACGACAAAAAGGAAAATTTAACTATCACTAATTATATAATATGATATAGAAATAGATCACAATAAATTATTTTTTATCAGAAAGGTATTTTAATTTTTATGGTCAATTAAAGATATTTTGTAAAATTCGTATCATTCACCAGAAATTTTGAGTAGTTTTACTTTGTAAAACTAAAATATGCAATGACGTCATCTGATACAAACTGGAGATGACGTAAAAGCTTCTGTTACCAAGCGTTCTATATCTAGGAGGGGAGGTGTTGGCTTCGCTCGCTTAGAGGATCTGTGCGGAGACTCGCCGGATCGGGTTTGATTGTGGCATGCAAACGGGGGAATTGGGACTACTGTATGTTGCGTACCGACATGATAAACTTGACATGGTGTGTCCATGTGGACCCTCCGTCATACTTGAATTATTTTCATACTTTAACATCTTACTTGTTCTATGATCATAAACTTGGCCCGTGGAGGAAGGTTCTGAGGCCTCTTTTCTCGGTTGGCTTATCCTGATCTGACGTTCCTCGGCTTGACTGTGGCAGACTACCTGCGGCGATTGTGATGTCAAGGAAGGTATGGGGAATTTGGAGCGTTCGGCCTAAGTAATTGCTACAGCCGTTCTCCGTGTGAACTGCGATGTCATCGTCCCGTGTCAGGGGCAACTTTTGGGCGATGCAGGACGTCGATGTTCCGATCCTGATGCAGTGTTCCCGCTAGAGTGCGAGACCGCGAGAATCTCGCATAAATTTCTTAAATCTCGCGCAAAAAGTATTACAGCGCGAGGTATTCTCGCGCTGCAAAATATTCGCCACTTGCGCGAGATTCTCGCACGCTGTTTGAAAGTTTAAAAACGCCAGTTTACAAATACAAAAATTTGTTTTTACTCTACTACTGTCGGATAAAGAGCCTGCCGCGGCCGCAATGAATCGCCCCCCCCCCCGCGCTTCCTCTCGGGTTTCTGTTCAGATATAACACGGTCAAATCATCCGAATGCAGAGGGGGGAATATTAATTAATGCTATCGGCGCTGAGCTGACGTGTTGATTTTTCTCCTCCTGCTTGCCAGCTGTAAAATGTTTTGTTTTTGTATGTGTGTCCATCGTATATGAGTTTTGAGAGCATTTCATCTGTTTGTTTTTTATATACCACCACGATTCATGGAATTATTGATAACCTCTGACAGTTTGAAATTTGGACCCCCCCCCTTCCGTTCTTAGTTGTCGTTCACAGTAAGAGTTAATCAATCTTTAAGAAGACCCCCCCCCCCAAAAAAAAAGAAGCTGAAATTTTCCGGTTAAATGCCGGATAATCTAGCTTATACTGTAGTAAGAAGTTGAACTTAACTATATCTGTTTTAACTTTGTCACGCATATTTGTATCTTACCAACTTTGTAGTATAATATAATTTAATATTTTTAAAAATATATTATGTAAATATTAAGTTATTTTATATAATTTTCTAGATAAAATATTATAGTTAATAATTCTTTTGCTTAGTTAAACTGGATGTGATTCTTTGAATAAATTTGAATATTCATTAACTTTGAATATCCATTAAAAATTCAAGTGCAAATTTCAGTGCACAAGTGCAAATTTAAGCAATCTTATTAGAGTAGCTGATGGAAATATCAATTTAGAAAGTTTTCCATATGATCAAGCTGTAAAATTTTTTAATGAAGGAAAAATCGGTGTTATTGAAATTGTACTATAAATAAATAAAATGATGTTAAACAATATTTATGTTCTCACTTAACTTTCAGAAATCTCACTCAAAATTTTTGGATGGGTGAGAAATCTCCCCCAATTATTTTTTCTAATGGGAACCTTGTGGTGTTTTTCTACCAGACGAGAAATGCCTCAAGCCGTACCCCAGCCTATTGAAAAGGACCGCTTTTGTATTGTTTTGCCTTCATTCCATCTGGACATTTCATCTTCTCGTTCCTCCGTCGAACTCCACCTTGCCATGTTTTTTGGATTCTGGTTCAAAGCGTTACGAGCTCTACTTTCATCGCTGCTTCCTAGCCGTTGCTACCCGACATCGATATTGATCTGCACTGATCCGGGCCCATCCCCCCCCCCACCTCAAGATATTGTACCACATATTTTTTTTACATCTTATTGGAGATAAAGCGGCTCTCACAAAGGTGCTCCATTACGACCGTACTTTAGTCAGTCGGTCAGTCAGTCGCTGGTTGTACGGTCGGAATGTGCTCCATTTCTTTCAACTGCTTCACAACTGCTAACTTTCAAGTTTATTTCGGAGGATTTCATTCCGCTTTTAAAAAACATTAGTCAATGGTCCCGAGTTAAAGCAGTCAATAGAATATTTTGCCGCACTACAGAAAGGCCATACATTGTATCAGTTTTGAAATTATAGTATAAGTACAGTTGTTTATGAAATAAAAATACAAGAAATCGACGTATACAAACATCTTCAGGAGAGATTTGAAAAATGGTTTCTAGAAAAAGTTGTACTTATGATTTTGTTGCTCCAGGAGACCACGAAGAGCTTTAATAAATCAAACAATAATTTAAACTTCAGAAACATGATATTTGTTTATGCTTTTAAGTGTATTGTGTGAGGTGGCCCCGAGCTCATCCCCTGCATCAGTCATTAATTCATACTTAAACATTTTCTTTCAGACATGTAGTATTATTGTTAGAGAATGTAATTGGGGGGTGATAAAGGATATTTCAGATTTTTCCAGCGTTCATTGCAAGAGTACTTTGATTTTTATATTTTTAATGTAATGCATTCATTTTCTAAATGTTCGAATTTATCATTCGACAGCTCAATTCACACTTGTTATTAATTTTAATCAACCAGAACCATAACTAGCCCGCTTTCATTCAAGTGACATTCGACAGGAAATAGTCAGCAGGAACTGCTTAGCTCAACTGTAGCATTGGGACAATAACAAAATTATAAGCATATCGACTTAAATTACTAGCATGCATAGGTAATTTTGGAGCTTCTGAAATGTCGAGATTTTGTGTCAGAGCTTAGGTTTTACTTTCGGCGCCCAGAACGTTCAATGAATATAGTCGAACATAGTCCAAGATATCCGGGATATGAAATAACTGCTTGTGAAAAAAATCCAAACTAGATGGAAAATATTATTAAAGGAGAGAAAACACTCGGATAATCATTCCTGTTGACCCTACAGAGAAATATGTATATGCTATATACACTACAAATAAGTAATTAGATATCTGTGATAAAAGAAATAAACACAATTTGTTAATATTCAATAGTTGGTGGAATATCTACCAGAGGCAGTTACAGTCTAAACCCTCCGGGGCATATTTTTCACAAGTGCTTGGATGATGGACAGTGGTATTTTCTTTCACTCGGCTTGGAGAAAACATGTAAGTTCTTTCAATGATTTTGGACAGTTGCTGCACCTTTTAATCCGGCGATCCGACTCGTCCCACAGGTTTTCTACAGTATTAAAGTCCAGACTCTGAGCAGTTCAGTACAGTCGGTTCACCCCATTGTCATCACACTAATCCATGGTGGAGCCCCCAACATAAAACAATGACGTTATCATCCTGAAAGCAACGATCCACAATGTTCCAGCCTGTAAAATTGCCGCAACGTAGGAAGCGCATTCTTGTCAAAAATTATGGAGCAGGACCTGGCGTTGAGCTTATTATGGGATGGGTCACCACCTCCAAGATATAGAAGGCCCGAGAACAGAAGCTTTTACGTCATCACTAGGACCGCATAAATCTTCATTTATATACTTATTTGTCTATAGTATCTTATCTATCGTTGTTTCTTCCCCTGAAACGGCCAATTGAAAACGGCTGACGGAGGCTGGCGCCTCTTCACTTTTCGTATATTTTACAGAAATTGAGCTTTGAGACAAGACCACTACGAGACTAAAAATTCTACATAGCACCGGCATGGAGTAAAGCATTTTTATACTATAACGGAAATAAAAACTTCAAGATTGTTATGTTTTGCGGCTCTTTTAAATATAGGGTGGTTTACATCTTGAATGTATAAAACAACAAGTAATGTATAAATATGCTACTCATAAAATAAGTTATTTTATTTCATTTTTAAGTTAAATATACATTAGCTATGTACATTGGCACGATTTACTAAGATCATACCAAAATTATGTTTTTAATAGGTTTATAGTAGTATTATAACTAAGAAACTGGAAATGTAGCCTACAATAGTCTCAGTGTTCCATGAAATAAAATTTTGTCATGTCATGTCATAAATTGGCTTGTTCCCCCATACATTGTATTGAGAAATAAAATATGGTTCTAGCGAGGACAACGAAACTTTTGATTATTTTTGCTTAAAATATTGCACTGAAAAAAAAAATATTAACCATGTAGGAAAAAAGTAGAAAGTTTAAGGTAAATATTTTATTATTTTATATTTAAGGAAAATTATAAAAAATGCTATTTATCTGAAAATTTTCTACTTCTGAAAAAAAGCAATGTTTTGCTTATGAATTGAAAGATTTTCAGTAGTATATGCTTGCCTAAAATATCGTTCTGGAAAATAGCACCCAAACTTGGAGTAAGTCAAATAATTGTTTTTCCCTTTCTAAATAACAATGTTTAAATTATGGAAAATCAATAGATCAAAACATCAATGCTTTGCGGCCGATAATACATCTTTAAAAACTTAATTTCAGATGTAACTGACAAGATATCAGTCTTTCTTGAGCAGATTACTTAAGGAAACCGAGCCCAGATTGACTGGAGTTATCGTTTTCATGGAGCGCCGCAACGAGATCGCTTTATCTCCAATGATGCTCTTGAAAAATCTTGTGGTTTTTAGTCTTGAGGTTCGGGTTTTCGGGTAGCCTGGCCACGGAAATGAAAATTTATTTTTCTATATCAACAAATACCATTTTTGGTTTCTGGTTGTAAAGGTTTTAGAACTAATAATATTTGAGCATAATTAGTAATAGTTTGAATCATAAGTAACATTTGAGTTAGCAGTCACCGGAAAAAGTAGAGCTATTTTCAGTAAAGGTTTTCTTTTCGGTAGCGCTTTGAAATTTATCAAGGGCTAATAAAATACTACATTAAACGCTTATTGCGAACATCTTCCCTTTTTCTTTCCGTTAAAGATGAATGGAAGATTATATATGACTCGACCTAATGTTACATCTAGTGCCTCTGTGACAGCTAAAGCAGAAAAATTATTTATTCTACAGATTATCGTGGCAACATGTAAGTTAACAATGTTGATCCGTTAAAGGGAAAATCCCCCTTTCTTTTTTAAATTCTCAAATCACTTAGGAAATCTGCAAATTATCTATACAAAACAAAACAAAAATGAGGCATTGCATTTTAATAGGAAAATCAAAATAATGTTATTTTTTATTTTTCGATATCTGAAGAATCAAGTTGATACAATAAACAAATTATTTGATCGACTAAATCATCTATGAAAGGAAAATGTATGATGCAAAGAATCATATAGTTTAAGGGGACATAGTACCTTTAATCGTCTAAAAAATCAAATTAAAAAAATATTTTAAAAAACTAATTCAGATAGTTAGGAATGTATTAAAACAAAGCGCAAATGCGCTCGGAGCGCAATGCGCAAATTCAGAGCGCAAATGCGCTCGGAACCAGGTGTGGTCTGTCCAAAATTTATGTATAACTCTCACAACAGTAACGAAAACTTTGCACGTCTTTCAGGCGGTGAAAAAAGGCATTACCTTCTTCAAAAGGAAAGTATTCGGTAACCTAGGCAAATGCTTTTATACAAAGTTTTCTGCAGTAAAAGTTTTCAATTTTTAACGATATATTACTTTCTTGGGCTAAATCAAGATTCTTGCACGTTTTGCTACAAATATGTCACAATCCGCAATAAAGCTATTTGCCTGCAAGAAAGACCAATGTTGATAGCAATCAATATTTTATTTAGGATAAAAACAATATTTTTATACTAAATACAATTCGAAAATAAAAATAAGTCTTTTCTCAAAACCTGACAATTTATTTCAAATACGGTGCGTTTTGGGTAGTTAAGTCTTTATCGAAAAAGTGATATTTAACATTAATGCTTATTTTTTCATCCTATTAATCAGGCATGTGTTGTTTTTATGATCCTTCTGCCGATTTTTAAATATTTAGCTATTCAATTCAGAAAGGAAAATTTGTTTCTTGTAAATGTATCATAAAATATTTTGCCCTACTGGTATGCTTCAAAAATAAAAGCTATTCTCTCTGTACGAGAAAAGGTCTGTATTGTACTGTGCGTATACTCGCATATTAAGAAGTTTTATTTACTTATTTGGTCTTAACACCTATATTTTGTGGCGTTTTAAATAATGGCATTCTTTTTTTCAGAAGCGTTATGTATCATTGAAAGTTGAAGGTTGCAGCGAGTAATCATTTGTAATTTTCATGAACGATGGCTGTTACTTCCGAGTAACAAAACTATGAAACCCTTAATATTTGAAACAGGACACATTTAATTTAAAAATAAAATATAATTATTAAACTGCTTGAACATATTTTTTACGTGAAAAACGACATTCCACAATATGCAATTTTTAAATCAATGTTTTTTTTTATGTCTTCATATTATTCAAAATAGCTATTGTTAAGAAATACAATTAGCAAAATCTGTTTTAAATCCTTGAATGTGTTGGTTGTGTATACTTCTTTACCAAACTTCAAAGAAGCTGTTTTCAATTAGTCAGAGTGTAACCTTTGAAAACGGGACTTTTTTCTTTCCACCACACATGCACAACTGCTAGCAATTTCAGAATACAATGAACCACGTTTTGTAACGAGTAATATATTTTTATTAAAATATCACAATACTTTCTGACTCCGATGCCGCTATTTAAAAAAAAATAGTTTAGAAATATCTTTTTTGCAGAAAGTGGTTAGTTAGTTATATTCGGGAATTGTTGGCAGCTGCGTAATGTATTAGGTTGTAACGAAAGTTTTCCGACACTGCAAGTATTGCCTGTACAAGCAGTTCGCGTTGGTGTCTTTGCCAATATTTTGCGAAACGATTTTTGTTATTTGAAAGAAAAAGACTTGTTTTAGAGCACTGCGTTGTGAAATCTGTAAAACAATATCGTTATGATTAAGTGTAAGGTGTCTGAAATGGAACTATCACGCTACCAGATTGAACCATCATTAACTCTCAGTTCTGTTGCAAAAAGTCAGCTACAGAAAGACACCGAATCATGTGTACAGCTTAAGGTACTACTGTTTTATCATATGACACTGTGAAGATTTCGTACCGAAAGTTCAAAAACGAGGACTAGGACATTTAAGGAAGCAGAGCGCTCTGGCCGACCTAATGATGCTGATGAGGCCCGCCTACGACAATCTCTGGAAGAAGATAAAATATTCATCCACTCGAGAGCTAGCTAAAAGAGTTAGACTTTAGTGCCATGTCCATTAGACGTGCTAAGCATCGCATAAACTTGACATATAAGGTCAATAGCCTGGTACCGCGTGAGCTGACTCAAGCAAATCTGGCGGAAAACTTTCGTTACAACCTGATATAAACCATATCGTAACGTAGTTAAGTTATTTTATCGTGTATTCAAGGACAAGTAACTTAAGCATAGTATAAAATGCTTATTCAAGATGCTACTTTCAATTAATAAAGTGTTTCAAGTATTTACTAGCATTTTGCTTATAGAAAATTAATGAAATTTTCAAACTTTTTCTCCCTTGCCGATAATTAAAGCATTGATTTTCAATAGATCAATTTTCTCTTCAATAACATTTTTCTAACATGCTTAATGTATTAATAATTTACAACGCACAAACAATATCCTTGACAATAAAGTTAAACGTGTAGGATTTTGGTTTATGAAGACAATTTTTGTAATTTTATGCATTTCAAGGCGTCTTGTGTGTAGATGGGTCTTGTGTGTATATTCGGGATTGCTGTGTGTGTAAATATGTGAATGCTTTGGTACGTTTTATGTTATTGTTACTTAAACCTTCTTACTGGGCAAATTCCACTGTCAAAACCATTTACAAACTTGGCATTGTATAATTTTTCTAAAAATTGATTAACTTACTCTGAAAATTTAAGAATAAAATATTTAACAATGTTTGTTTCAGTAATTGATAAAAAATTGACTTACATACTGCTTCTCTCGTCCTCTTTCTGTTTTTGACTTGAGGATTTGTATAATATGGTACAAAAACTCCAATCATGTCTTTTTTGTAATGCATAATTGATTAGCGTAAAGCCGTTGCTGCAGTGAAATTTTACTATACAATTTAACAAGACTATCAAATCGGCATTATGTTAAAAGTATACAGAACAAAAAAAAAAATCTATTTAAAACAGAATCAGTGTTTTTTGGTGGTGTGTTTGGTGTTAAAGGAAGAGTAATTAATTGACATACGAGGTGATCAAAAAGTACGTAAAAATTTTAAAAATTCATTAAAAAAGAACAAATATAGAAATTTGTGGTTTGCACAAATCTGTTTGGGGGGGGGTCGGATTTTTTTAATG
>JAWZYV010002870.1:0-12236 GCA_038373885.1 Cheiracanthium punctorium | reverse complement strand
CGAGAAGTTCAGCGCTCGACGGGCAAACAGGTGGACATATCCAAGGATTTTTAACGTACGATGATTACTCGACGGCGACATTAATTCGATGTATCGTGCTGGCTGGGTTTGTTAGGGTTGTTTTCATTTTTATGTTTTTGCGTGTCCTCAACAGTTGTGGATAACAAAGTACTCTCATAATTACTTGTGTCCCCCTTCACTTGATGAATGCGTTCCTCCTCTACAAGGAGTTCGTCTAAGATTTTCTGAAAGGTAAAGTCTTTCTCTGGCCAAAGATAAATCGTTTGTACTATATTCTGAAAGTTAGAATCTAAATATCGAATGAGCTGAAATCCTGATATAACTCCTCAACAGGGTGACCTAAGTCGCGTAATTTATGTACTGTTTTCTTTTCTTTAGCAGCAAATAATCAATTCCTTCTTCAGCAACATAACGATGCGAGAAAAAATTCATCTAAAAGTTGTATAGTTCTAACTCTAGAAGAGGGTTCGAATGCTTTTTAAGCGTGTCCCATGCAACAGTGGCGGCACGTGGGATACAGCAAGTACAGCCGGGCTGCACTTGAAATTATCAGCAACATACTTTAAAATAATTTATATCTACTAATTTTCCTAAATTCAGATGTAGAATATGGAATTCCTACGGTAAATTAAAAAAAAACTCACAAAAAAAAAAAAAAAAAAAAACCGTATTGTGGCCGATCGCTCATTCAGAAAAAAAAGCACTGTTAATCTTCCCGCAATTTCAATTGGGAAAATCTTTGGTTCAGCCCAGAGCGCTGATAAGAAAATTGGCAGCACACGTTGCCATGACAACGATTACGTAAGCAGTCCCTCCGGCATAGGATATAATGGGGATAACGCAGCTAAGACTCAGCTCATCAAAGATTTTGAGCGTCGACAGCACTTGAAAGAGCTCGGTGATCGACCCACTCCACACCCACAGACAGATAAAACTTTAAATCCGACCACCAACCAAGAAATGAAACACCAAAGATTCGAAAAAAAAAACTTCAATTAAATGAAACATCCTTTCAACTCTTTTCGATCCTTTCGACTCTGAGTCGATAGAAGATTCGAAAAAAACCTCCAATTAAATGAAACATCCTTTCAACTCTTTTCGGCTCCTTTCGACTCTGAGTCGATAGAAGATTCGAAAAACTAACGAATCTCAACGATAGTATACAATCACCGAAACAGAGCGAAACACTGAATCAGTAAAGATTCGTTGCTGCACCAACTCAGTGACCAACTCACCCACACCCACTCATTTACTGTTTCAAATCATCTATCGACTCAGAGTCGTAAAGAGTAGTCGAAGAGTCGAAAGAGTTGAAAGAGTAAGGGAAAATCTCTGGGAACGGCAAAGGGAAAATAAGTTTTTCTTCCCTTCGCACTTGGAATGTATTTCCCTTGAGGGCTTGAGATTCGAATCAGTAGAGAGTGAGTGTAAAGACTGAGCCACTCAGTACCAAGATTCGAATCACTGATTGGACTCATCGAATCATTGGCCATCTCTACAGTCTAGTGCGAAACCTGAGTTAACAAACGATAGAATTCGTTCTGGCCGGTAGTCAGAAAGTCGTAAATCGCCAGTTTTTTAAGTTTAATCGCCACCTGGCGACTGGCGACCGGGAATTTTAAGCTTTAGTTCGAAATATTTTCTCTACATATATATATCTGTTCGGTTAATGTTTATTTCCTTGTTACTTTGATAATTACACAAAGTTTTCTCTAATTTCATTTATATTTTAGATATAGGTTACGCTTACTAATATCCTAACATAATAGCCCTCTGTATATTAAGGTATATTTCCTGCAGAACATTTTTGGCTAGTTGAGAGAGCGTTGCAGAACATTGCAAAACATTCTGCTTTGTGGGAACGGAAACAATTTCAAATTCCCAAACCTGACGAAACAACGTATTCTTTATGGTTGCCAGTCACAACTACCACCGGCAGTTGTGCGGTGCATCGCTCACTCTCGTCATCAGATTGTTCGCCAATGATTTGTAAACAAAACATTGAATATGTAAACAAAGCACCGTATACGGAATATAGTCCGATACACCAAACTTATTTTTTAGTAAAAAAATTCCTAAAAATCTGCAAATTATGTTACATATTCAGAAAGAACTGTTTTTAAAAGAAAATTTTCTCCTCTATCCGATGATGTAAATGCCGTTTTGCTGCAAACGTAATTACCACGTTATTACAAATTAGGGACTATATTCCGTATGCGGTGACTTGTTTACATTTGATGTTTTGTTTACAAATTGATTTGGCGTTGGCTCTGGCGCCGTCAACGGCGATGCTCAGCTGCAGTGAGGCACCCTGGCGGTGATTTTTTAGACTGGTAACCATAATGAAACGCGGGGTGTTTGAAGTATGGGATATTCATTCAGTGCTAATTGAATGACGGTAGTTGTTTGTTTGTGGCGAGTGATAGAGTGGATTAAGTTTGTGTTGGCTTTTCCCTGTGGTTTTGATTCTGTTTTACGGACTCTTCATTGTAGGTTAGTGAGCGTCTCGGGGAATTTCGTCGTAAGTATGGATGTGTGGAATATGGAGTTTTTTTATGTTTTGAAAGGAAAAGGAGCGAAAGCGGTTATTGAATGGTGTATGAGTGTAGGCTTAATAGCGAGTGCGTATGTATGCTGTGTATGTGGTTCGGATATGAGGTTGAGTAAAAGGAAAGACAGTAAGGATGGTTATGTATGGGTTTGTAAGAAGGGAGGAAAGAATGGGCATCACGTAAGAAGAAGTTTGAGAGGGGGTACGTGGTTTGAGAAATCGAAATTGAGTATGATTGAGGTTTTGTTAATAACGTGTGCATGGATTGAGCAAATGAGGGCTAGTTGGATTATGGTTGAAAGGGGTGTGAGTAGCAAGACTGTGACTGATTGGATGAGTTTTTGCCGAGAGGTTTGTATGGATGCTGTTGTGTTTGATAGCGTTAGTGTGGGTGGAAAGGGTGTGGTAGTTGAAATTGATGAGAGTAAGTTTGGAAGACAGAAGTATAAAAGGGGTAAGCCTGTGAAAGGAAGGTGGGTGTTTGGAGGTGTTGAAAGAGGGAGTACAAGATGTTTTTTTGAGGTGGTTGAAAGTAGAAGTAAGGATGTGTTGCTGGAAGTGATAAAGCGGCGTATTCTTCCGGGTTCTGTAGTGATCTCTGATTGCTGGAAAGCATATGAAACCCTAGGCGACGAAGGTTTCATACACTTTTCGGTAAACCATTCAGTGACCTACAAGGACAAGGAAACTGGGGCGCATACGAATTCGGTGGAGGGCACGTGGAACGCAATCAAGCAGTCTTTTCTAGGCACTCGGAAGGTGGTTGGTCAATTTGATTCGTACCTTGCCGAGTATATGTGGAGAAGGCTACATAGGGGAAAAAAGGCACAGCTTATGAAGCTCTTCATTCGAAGCATTTGTAAACTGTACGCTCCGCGCACGAAGGATGGTCCAGTGGGGGGGAGGGAGGAAAGTGATGAGTCAACTGTGAGTGCGAGTGAAGGAGAGGGAGGGAGGGAGGATGAATATACGCTATCGGAGACGGAGATGGAGAAAAGCGATGACGAAGAACGAGGAATTCCTGGCCCCTCTAAGAAGAAAATGAAGTGGGGAAAGTAAGGTAAGTTCTTGTTTAAGTGTATTTTTCGTATTGTTTTGATGCTGAATCCACTGAGGTTTTTTTAGTTAAAAACGGGCCACTGGTTGCCTAGTTTAGATAGCTGTACAGCTAGGTTGCTGAATCCACTGAGGTTTTTTTAGTTAAAAACGGGCCACTGGTTGCCTAGTTTAGATAGCTGTACAGCTAGGTTGCTGAATCCACTGAGGTTTTTTTAGTTAAAAACGGGCCACTGGTTGCCTAGTTTAGATAGCTGTACAGCTAGGTTGCTGAATCCACTGAGGTTTTTTTAGTTAAAAACGGACCACTGGTTGCCTAGTTTAGATAGCTGTACAGCTAGGTTGCTGAATCCACTGAGGTTTTTTTAGTTAAAAACGGACCACTGGTTGCCTAGTTTAGATAGCTGTACAACTAGGTTGCTGAATCCACTGAGGTTTTTTTAGTTAAAAACGGACCACTGGTTGCCTAGTTTAGATAGCTGTACAACTAGGTTGCTGAATCCACTGAGGTTTTTTTAGTTAAAAACAGACCACTGGTTGCCTAGTTTAGATAGCTGTACAACTAGGTTGCTGAATCCACTGGGGTTTTTTTAGTAAAAAACGGACCACTGGTTGCCTAGAATGACTAGTAAACATGGCGACAGTCGCTGGAGCTTGGCGGTCGCCAAGCTCCAGCGACTGTCGCCATGTTTACATGGGGTGGTCACCGGCTTGTACGATTTTACCCAAATTAGGTGAGGAAAAATTCAAAAAATTGCATAAAATAAAAAAGTTTCTAATTGGAATTTCAAAAAGTTTAAATAGTTATTCTGCTATTCGGGGCGTAGACGAATCCAACGAATCAAAGATCATTAAAATCGGTCCAGCCATTCTTGAGGTATAAGTGTTGGAACAAACCCGACTTTGTTTTATGTATATAGATTTTTGTGAGGTATTGCCTTTAGAATATTATTTGTTTGCATTGTTTAATTTAATCTACTAAAAAGAGAAAGGGTGAGGTTGAGGGGGGCACAGCCCCCCCCCCTCATAAAAAGAAAAGTAATTAAATTTTTATTAAACCGAATCTATATGTACATGTAAGCTTGTTTATCTGTTTAAATTTTTTTTTTTTTCATAAAAATATTTAAAAGCCATTAAAATAAATCATAGCAAAAATAACGCGCGACGATCAATTATCTCGGAAACCAAGCACCATACGATCCGCCATATTTGTTTACAATTGGCGATCGGCAAGGCAAACTTGGGGTTGGCGACAAGAGTTTTGTGGCCAAATCAAAAAATCGCCAAAAAAGGACCTATACGTTAGAAAGGCTGTTCCCCTAGTTTTTAGCATGAAGCTTGCCGAGAAGCCCATGACTGTCTTTTTGTTTTTTTTTTTTTTTTGACGTGGGAGGGGGGGATTTTTGAGGATGGTGCGCAGTGCGAGGGGGAACTCGCATCATTCCAGCGGTGGGAATCCTACGCGAACCTCTTTATGTAGATGAGTGGTATGGAATAACATGTTTCTACCAATTAGACATTATAAAGTAACATATACAGAAGCAAAAGTGTCTTTCAAGTTTTTTGTAGTAAATAGCACGCCAATTATTATCAGCTAGGTCGAATATGATTTTGTAAGCGCTTCTAAGTTGCGAGTATACTTAACCTGCGACTAGAAACTTCGATCAAACAACTGAGAATGCCAAATGTGTTTTTTTAACCAAACTATTAACTAAGTTGTTCAATTTCAGTAAAGTGCATGTCTCCAAAGGTAATAAAATCCCATGTACTAAACCTGACGGGCGTATTGTTTTCTTCTATGACTGTATTAGATGTTTTCGACTGGTTTTACAGGGAGGTGAATTCGGATGGAAATCAAATCATTTATATGCGTAGTTCATGAAATAATGCTAATCTTATTTTTTAAGCGCCATGGATTAGTCCGGTGTAATAAGTCATCAGCAGAATAGAGAGAGCCGCTAAAGTAGGAAGCAATTTCGAGCCAAGCCCCTTCCTCTCTGCGAGCGGGTCGCCGTCTTGCGTGACAGCTTGGGGTTCTCGTAATGTATTTCAATGGGAAAAACCCGATTTTCAACATTCAAAAAAAGTATTAAATTTAATTTTTTGGATGATTGTAATGGATGGAATTTGTTAATCAGACCTTCGACTTTTGTGTCCCAGGTGGCGTTTAATATTTTAAAAAGCTTAACATATAATATTTTAATGATATTTCAAGCGACTTTTTCCGCTGGTACTGCGTTCGGAAAGACAACATTATGTACGGGAATAAACACAATGTTTATTTTAAGATTCGGCAGGTCATTCGGATTACTGTTTGTTTACAAATATCATTGTTGTGCATGCGAAATTTTCTTACGTTGTGAGATTTATGCAATAATAAAGTTTTGTTTTTGAATTATAATTCATCGGATATTCTGTATGCCCTAGAAAACATCAAATTCCATTAATATTTATATTAAAAAAGTGTTTATTTAAATTTCTATTACGATATATTCAGATTGTTTTTTTTTCTTTTATAAAAAATAAATGTACTGCTTGTTATTATTTATCATAGTGTTCTTTTAAATATGTAAATGCCTGTAAAATAAGACCAGTTATCCCATTAATAAAGAAGTGTAACATATGCATCGCATAACATCATTTGTACATGTAATTAATCTAATACGTATGAATATGAATTAAAAAAATAATCCAATAAATCAACTAAATTAAAGACGTAGACCAATTAATGTGTTCTTTACTTAGTTGCATAATTATTTAAATTGACAGTAAACATGAGTGCAAAATGTAAATTTATAATTCCATAAAGCTTCTGCCTTTTTATTATAAGATGGAAAACATGTTTCGCAATGTTAGCTCATAAAACTGTACTAAACAATTCTACAATTACATTTTTGAATTTTGTTTCAAGTTAGAATCAGAACAGAAATCAAAAGCTGGAACTCTGACCCTGTATTTCTTTTTTCTGGGTGAATTTTTACATATTAGGCAAAGCTCATGAATACTTTGCTCCGAAGCCCAACACTAGTATACATTAATTCATAAATTTTCCCCTTTTCAAGCACAAACTGATTTTAGCAGACACGACAAATCATATTCGCTTCACCTCGACCAGATTGAGAGTCCTGAGACCACCAGAATTTGGGTGTTTTCTGTATAATGTTTATATTTCTTCCTGCTAATTTCCGACTATTTAATTTTATATCACTGTTCTGTGAAATAATTATTATATGGGAAAATCTTTAAATTATTGTTATTTTAATTAAATGTGCTACCAACCCCATATTACAGGGGTTTGCAGTTCGCTACTGAGTATTAACATAAGAATATTAAGGCTCCGGCACCTTTTTTTGCCAGAAATTGCTGCTAGCCCTGGAGCAATTAAATGTTTTCTCATTGAAAAATTTCTTTCATTAATTTCCAAAAAGATACACTTTTTGTATATAACCCGCATACAAAAATATCTCCAATCGGTAAAATGTGCTCCATATTCTGATGAGGTGATGGACAAAATTTGATAATTATATCCTGAAAAGTGTCAAAGGTATGAAGATAATAAGTACTGACTTAAGCTAATTTTCAGTAGCTCTTGAAAGGAAAAAAATCACAATCACATTTTAAGGGTCATACAGATATTATGAAAGAATATTTTACATTCAAATTCACGTATAGACCCCAGTCACTGTTTATAGATATCCCTTAAGACGTTATATGATGAAAGGCTGAAATTTTGTACATCACCTCATTTGTGCATGGGGTACATTTTATTTTCTAGGAATTTTTTTGTAAGGTAGTTCTAAGAAATTTTAAAAAGTGTAACTCTGTGAAAATTAACAAGAGGCATTTTCTCTTAACATAGTCTTTTTTTTAAAACATTTATTCAATTCACATTGCCTAATTATCTTAAATAGATAAAGAATTAAAGCATGTTATCACTTTCTAGGGGCACTGTACGTGTGTGTGTGTCTATACAATTTATAAACACTAATATTTTTACTTCCTTGTATGACGTACAAAGAAATAATGTGATCGCAAAAAGAATTCGGTATCCAGATTTTGACTACCTCTAAATTTACTGAGTTTTTGCTTGACATCTCATTGTACACATGTATGTATGTTCATATAAATTCATGTACAATCATTCTGACTGACAGCTAGACCATTTTGATCAGTGTTTCCTGGCGCCTGTACGCAGTAGCGGATTCAGGGGAGGGACTTGGGGGCTTCCCCCCCCCAAAAGAGATTGCTAGAGAGTAACATTCTGCTTCACTATGCACTTTGAATATGTAAAGTGATCTTTTTTAATCACTTAGCCCCTCCCAAACAAATGTAAAAATCCTTTTTACATTTGTTTAGACTAAAATTTTGCTTTATTGTATATTTTCTTTGGGTGAAATAAGCTTTTATCAAAATTTAGCCCCTCCCAAAAGAGAATTTCTGGATCCGCCACTGCCTGTACGTACGTGTGTATGTAGGTAACTCACATATCTTAAAAAGTACGAGTCGTACAATGTTGAAATTTTATATTTAGGATTGTTGTAACATCTACATCCATACATTATATTTTATGGGCAGAAATTCATTAAAGTATAATTTAGAGATATTAAGTTATTTCAAATAAATCAAAAATGATATATGTTGTTAAGGATTACAAAATGAATCTTGCCATCAAAAATGGTATCTTTATCATTTACAGTTCTACAGGAGCACTCAGAAAAATTCCAACAAATTACAGCCAATGGCAATTTTAGAAACATTCAATCATTTCAAGCAGAATAACATCTTACCATATGGTTGGATAATGGTCCGGTGACGTTCAGCCACCTCCCTCAAAAACTGCGTTAAAAGTCACCAAACTTGGCAACTTTTGTATATATATGTATATATTTAATTTGCATATCTCAAAAACTATTAGTCGTAGATTGCTGAGATTTTATATATAAGATCGTTGTAACATCTAGTTGTACACCTAGATTTTTTATTCCAATCTACTGGAGAGTTTATTTACAGGACCACCCAAAAGAATTTTGGTACTTGCATGTATCCTTGCAGTCTGCCAAGATGAGCGATTTTTCGCTTTGATAAATCCAGGTTGCAGGAAATCATGATGGTTCCGAATACAATTGGCCAGGGGCGTAGCCAAGGGGGGGGGGTTATGGGGGTCATAACTCCCCCATGGGGAATTTTTTGCCATACAAAATGTATATTCTTCACTACATTATCACACACGCGTATACATATATATGAGTTTTAGTAGTCGTAACTCCCCCTCCCCCCCAATCAAAAATTTCTGGCTACGCCCCTGCAATTGGCTACAGTTTGCCAGCACATTTTCCGAAAAAATAATTTTGGCACGAATGTCTATCAGGATAATATGCAACTACCAGAATTCCAATACATTAATGTCTATAGACATCTTCAAATAGTGACGTAGCCAGAAATTTTTCATGGGAGGGGTTACTATTGTAACTCACATATATGTATACATGTGTGTGGTGAGGGAGTGAAGAATATACATTTTGTATTGCAAAAATTTCAGGGTGTGTGTGTTGTGATCCCTTATTACCCCCCCCCTCCCCTGGCTACGCCACTGTCTTCAATATATTATGTCTGTAGTCGTTCATTGTTTGGTCCATGCACAGAATCTCGTTATTTGTCATCCACCGTGTTGAGTTTTGCCAAAATATCGCTAATTTAACTCCAAAAAAAAACTATGCATTTTGCATGACTCTAAAACTTTTAGCCGTAGAATGTTGAAATTTTGTATTTAGAACTATTGTAACATCTAACTGTGCTTTTGATTGCTGTGGACTGAGTAATTTATTTACAGGGTCACCCAAAAGACTTAAAATATATTAAGGGTCTATAGATACCTTCATTTCATTAAAAATCTGTGATGAATAACTGTTACAGCTGTGACTGAAATCTCACTATCGCAAGCTTATTGGCTTTTGTCAAAATATTGCCCAATTAAGTGAAACAAATCTTTAAAATTGAACTCAGCTTGGCGGTAAACTTTAGAATTGCAGTATTTTGTCTCTTTCAAATGAAATAAGTTTAGATGAAGTGCCCCGAAAATATTTCAGGTTTAATAGAGGTACAAGGAAGTCATGTGGTGTCCATATCAGATTTATTAGTTCAATGATTTGATTAAAAAAAACAATCATAATAAAAGGAGTAGTATATAGAGTTTTACAGTTATATTCTTCCATGATGATTGTATGTAAGAGATTTTTTTTTCAACATCGTAAATTACAGTGTTACTTGAAAATATGTTTTCACATAATTTACACAGGAACCAGACTACATGCAAGCGATAGATATTAAAAAAATCAGATGTCAGTCAGCCAATTTAAATTACTTTAGAAGTTATTTACAAAAAAATTGAAAGAAAAAAAAACATCATATTTGACTGCATAAAATGATTTAGGTTCTTGAATCTAAACAGCAGGTAAGAACAGTATTCATAGAAAAATTGCTACTGGCGTATTATCCCGGCACACAAACAAGACAGGCGATTTCAATTTCTCGCCAAGATAAATGCCAATCACATGAAATTATTAATGGTTTCAAATACAATTGGCAACAGTTTCCAGCACATTTGATGAAAAAATAATTTGTTGGAAATGACCACTGCAATAATACGTAAGTATCAAAAAATCTAAAAATCTTCATAATAATTTCTAATCCTAATATCAGCTCCACGCAGAACAGAGTGGAAATAGTTTTAGGTAAAAGAATAAGGATTTATTTTAACGAAGTACAGTTTAACCATTTAATCATCTGTCCATGGACACGAGAACAACAACAGTATAACCTTGATTTCACGAAGTCAAAGAAACAACAGAAAGAATTGAGATAAGAAGGTGAAATGAAAGAGGGTGTCAGTTTAATAGAAAAAACACATTTATTCAAGATATTGAAGTTCCACTCCATACCTAATTTAGAATACTGCAAAAGAATAAAAAGGCTGGTAGCCAAGTTTAGTGATTTTAAAAAAGTAGATTCTATAGTTTTTTAGCATAAGCAACAATAAGTAATCATACATTAACACATCACAAACTTCCTGTTTTATTTATTTATTATTATTATTTTAATAAACCGACCACTCGTACAAAACTAGTTCTGTAAACAATGTATAAATTGACTTTTTAATCAAAATATGTTTTTAAAAAATAATTAACAAACCAATTCTTTCATGTTTTCTATTGATTTATTCTTATGCATTTTATATGCACATTTAATAACAGAATCCACACCAGAAAGTGCTATCCATAGAAAGCATGCACTAAAATTCATGTCAATCTAAGGATAAACCTATCTAATCATAGCTTCAAACTACATTGGAGACAAATTATCCATATAGTTAAAAATCATGAAAAAATATCACAATCCTAAACTAGAAACAATATCTAATTTTGCAATTAGAGTTTAATTATTTGAGGACAGCTTTAAAATTTCTTCCATATTTCTAAATAAATAATTTACATTCTTTCGTGCACAGTCGTGGATTGCTGTCTAAACTGAAACGCCTGTTGCTTGCAATTCTGCAGTTTGTTTACATTCTTCACAGTGGGGCTGCGTTCGTAATCCAAAAACCCAATGAACCTCCTCAGATTACACGTAGTTTATACGGATTACTGAGATTGCTAAATTATACATTTAGGTAAAGAAATAGCATGCGCAGAACGATGCGCGAAGCTGTCACTCAGCTGACGTCAGAGAAACGTCACGTCGAAATGCTCTATGGGAAAAACCCGATTTTCAACATTCCAAAAAAGTATTAAATTTAATTTTTTGGATGATTGTAATGGATGTAATTTGTTAATCGGACCTTCGACTTTTGTGTCCCAGGTGGCGTTTAATATTTTAAAAAGCTTAACATATAATATTTTAATGATATTTCAAGCGACTTTTTCCAATGGTAGTGCGTTCGGAAAGACAACATTATGTACGGGAATGAACACAATGTTTGTTTTAAGATTCGGCAGGTTATTCGGATTACTGTTTGTTTACAAATATCGTTGTGCATGCGAAATTTTCTTACGTGGGGATCTCATGGATGCGAGGGTTTGCGCACCCATCTCTGCCAGCCGCCTGCGAGCGGTGAGGTCTCGGGTTCGAATCCCATTAACCCATCGTTGTCATTTCCACCCCTTCTTCTGTGTTTGTACATCTGTTGTGCTCTATGTTCTTTGGTATTCATAAATGTCAAAAACGGATATTCAGGGGTATAAGACCATCCTCGAGATTGCAGTCAGAAACCTCAAGAACAATTCTCAATTCAAACAAACAAATTTTCTTACGTTGTGAGATTTATGCAAGAATAAAGTTTTGTTTTTGAATTATAATTCATCGGATATTCTGTATGCCCTAGAAAACATCAAATTCCATTAATATTTATATTAAAGAAGTGTTTCTTTAAATTCCTATTACGATATATTCAGATTGTTTTTTTTTCTTTTATAAAAAATAAATGTACTACTTGTTATTATTTATCATAGTGTTCTTTTACATATGTAAATGCCTGTAAAATAAGACCAGTTATCCCATTAATAAAAAAGTGTAACATATGCATCGCATAACATATTTGTACATGTAATTAATC